>JAVJIF010008490.1:0-67124 GCA_038442645.1 Agave tequilana | reverse complement strand
CCGACAGAGCGGTTGGTCGGTTGCGACGGTTCTGTCCGACCGTCGCAACTGTGGGAATTGGCGGACGAGAATACCCCTCCGGAGCGCTATAAAAAGCGCCCCCAGGGGTTCATTCTCAAATACACCAAACTGAAGAATCTTCTCTCTTCTGAAAGATCTCTCCCTCTCTCTATAAGTTCTGACTACCGTTCTGAACTGGGCTCCAGCGAAGTGCGACTCTTCGACTTCCAGAGCAACTTCCAACAGCGAAGTGGGAATCCACGAATTCCAGAAGTGACTTCCAACGAAGTGGGAATCCGCAACTTCCAAGTGAAGTGGGAATCCGAAGCTACTTCCTAAGGAGATTCTGCCAAAAAAATCTTCACCTTCCTACGTCCTCAACAGTGGGTGTTCCTCCAAAAGAGTAAGACAAATATTCATTTGAAATTTGTCGTTTATACCGCTGTTTTGTGCTAATCCTGTGTAGGTACTGGTTGACTACGGTTCGACCGTACGGTATTTGTTAAGTGCTGTCCAAATACCGTGAAGAAGTGTTGTATCTTGGAGACCAGCGTCCATTATCCGTAAGCACCGGTGCGGGGACGTAATTGTCTTAAGGAGATTCGCTGTAAGCGTACCTCACTTCAATTACTGTATAAGTGGACTAAGTCCTTTATACAGGGGATATACTTTACAGTATATCGAGATTGACTTAGATTCAGTCTAAGTGAAACTGTATAAGTGGATTAAATCCTTTATACGGTGATATACTTTACAGTATATCGAGACTGACTTGGATTCAGTCTAATTGGTGCTTAACCCAGGAAGGAAATTGAAAGGTGGTTCTTGAATTAAGGAACGTTCTTTGAACGGAAAAACCTCCCACCTGATATTTGCCGACCTGGCCAATAGATTGTTGATATCTCAGTGATCTTGATAAGTTGTCAGATTGATTCTTGTTAAGCAGAATACCCAACATTCTTAAGACATTATTGTTTCTCACTTCTGTTCTGCTTGAACTTGCAGAAAAAATGTCTGAGACAAATCAAGATACCTCCAGCAAGGCAACCAAACATACCGCTCCAAGGTTTGATGCCAACTCCACTTCCTAACCCGAAGCCGGAGAAGCAGGAAATTTTTTGATGGCACAGAGTTCAAGAGGTGGCAACAGAAGATGCTCTTCTACTTGACCACTCTACATCTGGCCAAATTCCTGCAGGAGGATCCACCAGAACCCGGACTGATCGGGACTCAGTCCTTGCAGTCGATGCTTGGACGCAAGGTGATTTCCTTTGCCGAAATTATGTTCTTAATGACTGGATGACTCTCTTTATAACGTCTACAGTCCAATCACTACGGCAAAGAAATTATGGGCCAGTCTTGACAAGAAAATACAAGACTGAAGATGCTGTACCAAGAAGTTCGTCGTTGGACGATTTCTGGAGTACAAAATGGTGGATAGCAAGACTGTCATCAGTCAGGTGCAAGAGTTCCAACTTATCTTGCACGAGATAGAGGCCGAAGGTATGATTCTTCCTGAAACTTTTCAGGTTGCAACCATCGTGGAGAAGCTCCCCCCTGCGTGAGAGACTTCAAGAACTACCTGAAGCACAAGAGGAAAGGAGCTAAAGTTGGAGGATCTCTTGTGAGGCTTCGTATAGAGGAGGACAACCGCAAGTCCGAGAAAAGGAGCAGCAAGAACTCCTACGAAGCAAAAGCAAATGTGATCGAGGACTCAAAGGGGAAAAGCATCTACTTCCAAAAGCTTGAAGAGGAAGAAAGCCTTCCCAGGGGTACAAAGGCAAGGCTCAAGACGGCAGAACCATGCGCTTCAAAGGGACCTGTTACATCTGCAACAAAGAAGGTCACAAAGCAAATGAATGCCGCAGCCGTCAAAAGAAGAACAAGAAAAGCCACCCACAGGCCAACATGACCAACCATGAATCACCAAGTCTTTCTGCTGTGGTGTCAGAAGTAAATCTGACAACCAATAACAAAGACTGGTGGGTAGACACGGGAGCTACCAGGCACATCTGCTCGGAGAAATTGTTATTCTCAGAATATCAAAGGCTAAGCAAGATGAGCAATTATTTCATGGGTAATTCAGCTTCCTCAAAGGTTGAAGGAAAGGGCAAGGTCATCCTGAAGTGGACATCGGGCAAAGAGCTTACTCTTACGATGTCCTTCATGTTCCAGACATCCGAAAGAATCTGATTTCCGGATCTATATCTAGTAAGAAAGGATTTAGAATTGTATTGAATCCGACAAATTTGTACTTACTAAGGGAGGGATGTATGTGGGAAAGGGTTATCTTTAGATGGACTTTTCAAAAGCCAATGTTGCAGTGGTTGATAAAAAGTCCGTGTATTTGTACCCAAAGCTAATAAAAGGAAAATCTTCTGTTTTATTTGCTTGAGTCTCCTATTCTGTGGCATGCTAGATTAGGGCATGTAAATTACAAGTCTTTGAAAAACTTGTCTAATCTGGGATATATTCCTAAACTCAACTTGGAAGAAATTCGCAAGTGTGAGGTTTGTGTTGAGGCCCAGTTGGCTAAAAATTCATTTCACTCAATAGATCGAAATACAGAACCTTTAGGGTTATTCATAGCGATCTATGTGACTTGAAGTTTATGCAACTAGAGCGGTAAAAAGTATTTCATTACTTTTATCGATGACTGTACAAGATACTGTTATGTGTATCTTTTGAACAGTAGGATGAGGCAATAAATATGTTTACAACATTATAAGCCGAAGTTGAGAATCAACTCAACAAGAAAATCAGATTCTAAAATCCGATAGAGGCGGAGAATATGAATCAAATGATTTTAGTGAGTTATGTGCTAGTTTTGGTATAATACATCAAACTACTACAGCACCATACACTCTCAGCAGAATGGAATTGCTGAACGGAAGAACAGAACTTTGAAGGAGATGGTTAACTCCATGCTCGTAAGTTCTGGAGCTCCGCAGAACTTGTGGGGGGAAGCTCTATTAACTGCAAATCATATTCTAAATAGAGTACCCCACAAGAAACTTGGTCTTATACCATTCGAGTTATGGCATGAAAGGACACCTTCCTACCATTACCTCAAAATGTGGGGGTGCCTTGCAAAGGTGCTGGCACCATTACCCAAAAAGACTTTTGGGAGCAAAAACTATAGACTGCATATTCATAGGCTATGCCTTGAATAGTAGTGCCTATAGGTTTCTGGTTCATGAATCAGAAATACCAGATATTCATGTAAACATGATTATCGAATCTCGAGATGCTGTGTTCTTTGAAGACATCTTTCCGTACAAACGGGAAGGAGATAAGACTTCTGGGAAAAGAACACACGAGATGGCGTTCAGGGACGAAAGCCCCGAGGAACCCGAATGTTAATGCGGAAATTGAACCAAGAAGAAGTCAGAGATCTAGAATCTCAAAATCTTTTGGTCCAGATTTCATAGCATACGCTATTGAGAGCGAGCCTCAAACATTTAAAGAGGCTATGTCAAACCCAGAAGCACAAATGTGGAAAGAAGCTATAAATAGCGAAATAGAATCCATACTAAGTAATCATACTTGGGAATGGTAAACTTGCCTCCTGGAAGTAAACCAATTGGGTGTAAGTGGATTTTCAAACGAAAATTAAAACCCGATGGATCTATCGATAAGTACAAGGCTAGATTAGTAGCCAAGTTATCGGCAAAAAGAAGGACTTGACTACTTCGATACATATTCACCAGTAACAAGAATAACGTCCATTCGGATGTTGATTGCGATTGCAGTATTGCACAACTTAGATATCCATCAAATGGATGTCAAGACTGCATTCTTAAATGGTGAATTAAATGAAGAAATATATATGGAGCAACCAGAAGGATTTAAAGTCAAGGGCCAAGAACACAAGGTGTGTAAATTGGTAAAATCCTTATACGGTTTAAAGCAGGCTCCAAAACAATGGCATGAGAAATTTGATAGTGTCATGATCAAAGATGGATTCACTATCAATGAATGCGATAAGTGTGTTTACACGAAAACAGTTGGAGATGCATGTATCATTGTCTGTCTTTATGTAGACGACATGTTGATACTTGGGACTAATATTGAGATTATTAAGTCCACTAAAAGAATGTTATCCAACTGTTTTGATATGAAGGATCTGGGGTTTGCTGATGTAATTTTAGGAATTAAAATTACTAGAACACCAGATGGAATCAGTCTATCTCAATCTCACTACGTGGATAAGATGATAGAAAGATTCAAGGATCATGGGATAAGGAGAATACAAATCCTTTTCTCCCACACGTCCACCTTCATAAGAATACAGGAACTGGGATACGCCAGTTGGAGTATTCGCAGATTATCGGAAGTCTAATGTATTTAATGAATTGCACTAGACCCGATATTGCTTACGCTGTAAGCAAGTTAAGTAGATATACTAGCAACCCTAGTAATCTACATTGGACCGCTTTACTACGAGTATTGGGTTACGTATCACATACCAAGGAATATGCCTTGAGATATGGAAAGTATCCTCCTGTACTGGAAGGATACAGTGATGCTAATTGGATTGCAGATTCTGAGGAATCAAAATCAACTAGCGGATACGTATTTACTCTAGCAGAAGCAGCGGTATCATGGAAATCTTCTAAGCAAACATGTATTGCCCGTTCCACTATGGAATCGGAATTCATAGCCTTAGATAAGGCTGGAGAAGAAGCTGAATGGCTTCGACAATTCTTAGAAGATATACCGTTATGGCAAAAGCAGTGCCCGCTATATGTATACACTGCGACAATCAAGCAGCTATATCTAGGGCACAAAATGTGATATACAACGGTAAGTCTAGACATATTCGTCGTAGACATAATACCGTGAAGCAGTTGCTCTCAAATGGAATTATCTCTATTGACTTTGTATCGTCAAAGGATAATTTAGCGGATCCGCTTACTAAAGGTTTAAGTGGAGAGCGTATAAACTGCGCATCGAGGGGAATGGGTCTAAAAGCTAACCTTACCGAGTCAGCTTAATGGAAACCTCACTTAGCGACTGGAGATCCCACGGACTAAGTTCAAGAGGAAAAACTAATTATGATTGACTCAGCAAGTAAGCACTTGGGAGCTTGACTCCAATCCATTCCTAAGGTGCACATAAGTGCTTGTCTACAAGTGGGTAAGGATAAGCTTAACGCTTTTAATGATGCCTATATCTTGTTTCTAAACAAGTGGAGTAGAGTAGACTACTCTTCATAGGTCCATCACCTATGTGAGTATAGAGTTGGGTCGGCTCTTTGGGAATCTCTATGGAGGCTGTTATTCCTAAAGATACTCTCTGAAACCAAGAATGTCCAGGGCCAAAACGGACACAACAGAGAACCAAAGTTGATTTGGAAAGTCACTGTGTGAAGCTTATGACTTGGCTTACACTAACGGCTAACAGTTCAAGACCTAGTTCACTGATTAGCCAGTAAGTCCGATAAAGCTTTCGCTATGGAAGGTTCAAGACCTAGTTCACCTATCCTTATGCAGTTTCTTTTCTAAAGTACCTTACACAATAGAGTCAGTCTCTTTGTGTGTCATTTCCTTGAATTCTTCATTCATTGTGGGGGATTGTGGAATTGAAGATATAAAAGCTGAATCTTCGAGATGAATTATGGCGAGATCCGTTGATCAAATCAACCGGATGATGGTTGGAGTGTGTTCTCCTTCCATTTGTGATGAACGTGGTATATTTACATGTTCAATTCCGACTTCGAATGAATGAGATATTCAAGTCCAAAGATTGCCTAATTCAAAGCCAAAAGGGACTAAATTTAGCTACAAGCATTTAGTCCACATTGGCCATGTGATGGAAGTATATGGGGTATAAATAGAGAAAAAAATGAGACCAAAGGGTGTGCCCTTTGGGTACTTGGAGTTTTCGCGCGCGAATTGGAGGGAACTATACTCGTACATGCGTACGTGTACGCACGCGCGCCGCCGCTGGCGGCGGCGGCCGGCCGGCCGGTGCCGGTGCCGGGCCTGGGCCTGGGCCTGGGTCCGGGTCCGGGTCCGGGTCCGTGGGCCGCGGGCTCGGGCTCGGGCTCGGTGGTCCGTGGTCCGTGGTCTGTGGTCTGATCTGAGTTCCCTACCTGGTTCTCTTTTTGAATCAGGGGCCGTTAATCCAACCCGCCCGGCGAAGGATTCGAAAACTCCAACGGGTGTCCGCCGCGCGAACGGATCCGACCGTTCGTCGCAACTGTTGGGAATTGGCGGACGAGAATACCCCTCCGAAGCGCTATAAAAAGCGCCCCAGGGTTCATTCTCAAATACACCAAACTGAAGAATCTTTCTCTCTTCTGAAAGATCTCTCCCTCTCTCTATAAGTTCTGACTCCGTTCTGAACTGGCTCCAGCGAAGTGCGACTCTTCGACTTCCAGAGCAACTTCCAACAGCGAAGTGGGAATCCACGAATTCCAGAAGTGACTTCCAACGAAGTGGGAATCCGCAACTTCCAAGTGAAGTGGGAATCCGAAGCTACTTCCTAAAGGAGATTCTGCCAAAAAATCTTCAACCTTCCTACGTCCTCAACAGTGGGTGTTCCTCCAAAAGAGTAAGACAAATATTCATTTGAAATTTGTCGTTATACCGCTGTTTTGCTAATCCTGTGTAGGTACTGGTTGACTACGGTTCGACCGTACGGTATTTGTAGTGCTGTCCAAATACCGTGAAGAAGTGTTGTATCTTGGGAGACCAGCGTCCATTATCCCGTAAGCACCGGTGCGGGGGACGTAATTGTCTTAAGGAGATTCGCTGTAAGCGTACCTCACTTCAATTACTGTATAAGTGGACTAAGTCCTTTATACAGGGGATATACTTTACAGTATATCGAGATTGACTTAGATTCAGTCTAAGTGAAACTGTATAAGTGGATTAAATCCTTTATACAGGGGATATACTTTACAGTATATCGAGACTGACTTGGATTCAGTCTAATTGGTGCTTAAACCAAGGAAGGAAATTGAAAGGTGGTTCTTGAATTAAGGAACGTTCTTTGAACGGAAAACCTCCCACCTGATATTTGCCGACCTGGCCAATTAGATTGTTGATATCTCAGTGATCTTGATAAGTTGTCAGATTGATTCTTGTTAAGCAGAATACCCAACAGGGTCAACTTTAGTTACTCGTTTTTCTTTATGAAGTTTTCTCCTCTGTTATTATTATAATGTTTGATTGAAGCATTTTCTAAGGGAGAGAAAAAATCTAAAACATTATGTTGAATACTTAAATATTATACAAAAGAAAATAGAACAGAAAAAAGGAGAAGCAATAATTAGAAAGAAAAAAAAACTAAAATTCTTGATTGCTGAGAAACTTCCCTTTCTTGATAGATGAGATCAATTACACGTAGAACTCGAAAGACCTTGACCTAGTCCAAACAGTGGCGGGGCTAAGATTTCAAAAACAGTGGAACCAAAAAAGAATAACTAACATGCCTCCAAAAGACCTTGTTTTAAAGAACTCAAATAAAAAAAAGAGAGCAAAGCAATCAGGATGAGGCAAATTCTGACGGAAGTAGATGTTGATCCTGAATTACTGCTCTGTGCATCCACATTAAGATAAAATTTCATGTCAAATCTAATAAATCAGATAAGACTTTGGTGGAGAGGTCAAGCCCAAGACAGCAGGCAACCCAAAAACCCTAGGCCACAGGCAACTGCATGAAAACGATAGCTTAACTCGTTTACAAAGAGTTGTCCAAATCAATGAATGAGATTGTTCCTTTAGTTAGAAAAAGAGGGAACAAAGGCAAAAGACTGTGATGGCCAAGAAAGAACCTAACTTTGCATTCTTAGTATGAAAGTAAGATTATATTTTTGCACATTATAAATTTAAGTAAAGATCATTTTGCATATTATACAAAACCCACCAGATTCCAAATCTTATCCATTGCTTTTTTTACCCTTTATTCTTAATTACTATTCACCCAAAAAAAAAAAAACTAAGAGGGGAAAAAAAAAAACCAAAAATTGACTTACTTTCTCTCTCCAAGAAAATAATCATTGGACAGTTGCAGGTTCCTCTCCTTCACCTCCTTCAAATCTTCAAGTACCCTCTCAAAAACGGCCTCAAAATCGGAATAAAATCCCCACGATTATACTCAAAGCTCTGAGCCAACCTGCTCCTCCCCCCCCCCCCCCCCCACCCCATTAGCATCAAAAACAGCAGGTCTGTAGGAAGAGAGAGGAATTCGAGGAAGTCGACGACGACAAGGAAGCAACGAAGAATCAACAACAACAGCAGCAGCAGGACCGGTCGACCGGGCCGGTCGGCCGGTGTGCACCAACGTGCACAGGCTGTTGCGATCGATCGCCCGGTCGATCACAGAAGGAGAGCGGTCGACCGCCTGGTCGACCGACTGACATTGCCTAACTCTCGGTTAGGCACGGTCGACCGGCTCGGTCGACCGGGAGCTTGGGTCGGTCGACCGACCGGTCGACCGACAGGCGAATCTGGGCTGATCTTATTGAATTAGGGAAATTTTCTGAATTGAAAACCAGCCCAATAAGGAATCTGATTCTCCTAGGGTTTCTTGGGTATATAAGAGAGGCAGAGTCCTCTTCATATGTAATTGCTTGCAATTTGTATTGATTATCAAATCAATAAAGAAATCTCTTCTCCTTGCCCGAGGACGTAGGCGAAATTGGCCAAACCTCGTTAAATCTTGTGTTTGGTTTTCTCCCATTGTTCAATTATTCTTGCTGATTGGTAGTACTTCTATATTGCATCTGTGGCTCAAGGATTTCTCTAATTGGTTGTTGTTTCTGCGCACAACAAGTGGTATCAGAGCCGGGTTCATCGTGGGATCATCTGGTGATTCGAAGGGCATCTGTTGCTGATTAGGGGAGATTGTGTGTCGATCTCAGATCAGCGTCGGGACTGTTTGAGGATCGTGTGTCGATCTCAGAACAGCGTGTGAAGTGCTCAAGGAATCAATTTGAGGAGTAGATCTATTCAGAAACTCATCTAGGGTTTCGTGAGGAGGTAAAGATCTGATCTTTATCAAATTTGTTTATCTAACTCCGTTGGTTTTTCGTATTACATAGAGGATCTAGTCAAAGAGATGGCTGAAAAAAGTACATCTGTGAGAACCATGAATCCACATCCGCGATTGATGTGGTAAAATTCAATGGCACGAACAATTTTGGCATGTGGAGGTGCGAGGTGATGGATGCATTGACGGCATCAAATCTCGAAGATACTCTACGTCAAGAGAAGAAGCGAAGCACAACCACTGAAGAAGAGTGGGATAAGATGAGCCGATCGGCGTGTGGCTTAATCAGATCGTGTCTAACACAAGACATCAAATACCTTGTGTTACACGAAACATCTGCGAGGCAGTTGTGGGAGATCCTAGAAAGAAAGTATCTGACCAAAAGTATTGAACCCAGACTACAGCTGAAGAGCAAACTGTATAGGTTTCAGATGAAGAAAGGATGCTCCGTAAATGAACATATGAATCGCTACACAAAGCTTCTTACGGAATTGGTTAATGTGGATGTCGAGGTTAATGAAGAAGATAAAGCGGTAATTCTCTTGAACTCTCTTCTTGCAGAGGATATGAGGCTTTTACCTTAACCTTCATAATGGTAGACAGTCCCTTAACTATCATGAAGTATCGTCTGCTTTGGTTAATTATGAGACGAGGAGAAAGAAAGACAGTCTTCTCAGGTAAGCACATCAGCAGAGGCATTAGCAACAAGAGGCAGAGGTTCACATAGGAAGGGCAAAGATGATCGAGAAAGATCGAAGTCCAGGCCAGGTTATAGATATCTGAAGAAGAATCAGTGTGCCTTCTGCAGAGAATTAGGGCACTGGAAAGTTGACTGTCCAAAGGCCAAAGGGAAGAAGGAGTCTAAGACTGAGGCAAATCTTGCAAAGATGGTCAGTACTCAAGGCAGTACCTCACAGGCAGGTGGATCAGACTCGGACTCGTCGGTTTTCTCGTTCTCTGTCACTACTCCTATCATTGGCTACTCAGGAGATAATGAGTGGATATTGGATACTGGTGCTACATACCATGTGTGCCCGAATAGGGATTAGTTTTCTAGCTTTGAGAAGCTGGAGGGATGTTCAGTCGTTATGGGTGATGATCATCCATGTATCATGGAAGGAGTAGGAACAATCCAGATCAAGATGTTCGATGGGATGATAAAAGAACTGAAGGAAGTGAGGTATGTACCTCAACTGAAGAGAAACCTTATCTCTGTTGGAGCTTTGAAGACATAGGGTCTTGTGGTGTCAATAATGTGGTGTCAATAAGGAAGGAGTCCTTAGATGACCAAAGGCTCGATGGTGGTATTGAAGGCCATTCGCCAGAACAATCTTTACTACTTAAAGGGTAGTACTGTTACAGGGCAAGTGATGGCTTCTACTGATTCAGATGAAGACTCAACCAGGCTATGACATATGAGGCTGGGACACACAGGAGAAAAGTCTTTGCAAGCTCTTGCAAGACAAGGATTATTGAAAGGTGCCAGAACCTGCCAGTTGGAATTTTGTGAACATTGTGTCATCGGAAAGAAGACCAAGGTGAAATTTGGCACAACAACTCATTGCACCAAGGGGATTCTGGATTATATTCACACTGACATTTGGGGACCTACCAAGACTGCATCAATTAGAGGTAACCACTACTTTGTGTCTTTTATTGATGATTATTCTAGGCGTTGTTGGGTATATACCATGAGGCACAAAGGGGAAGTCCTAGAATTATTAGTGAAGTGGAAGAAGAATTTGGAGAGAAGTACGGAAAGGAAAATCAAGGTCCTCTGTTTAGATAATGGAGGAGAATATAAGTCAGATCCTTTCCTTCAGCTATGTCTTGATGAGGGCATAGAGAGGCACTTCACAGTGAGGGAAACACAGCAACAGAACGGGGTAGCAGAAAGGATGAACAGGACTTTGCTAGAGAAGGTCTGTTGTATGTTGTCTAATGCCAGTTTATCGAAGAACTTCTGGGCTAAGGCTTTGGCATACGCTTGCTATCTTGTCAACAGGTTGCCGTCGTCTGCGATTGGAGGAAAGACTCCTCTAGAAGTTTGGTCGGGAAAAACTGCTGCTGATTATGATTTGCTAAGGGTGTTTGGTTGTCCAGCCTATTATCATGTTAAAGAAGATAAGTTAGCCCAAGAGCAAGGAAGGTCCTGTTCGTCTGTTTCAAGAAGGGAATCAAAGGATCAAGATCTGGGATCTTACGGATAAGAAGTTTATTTTCAGCAGGGATGTCACATTTGATGAGGTTTCAATATTGAAGCCTAAGATCTCTCAGCAGGTGGAGATTATCAAGACCAAAGATGTATCGTAGCAGGTGGAGAATGATGCTAATCCACTATCTCTAGACAGTTCAACATCGGTGAGGATCATACCTAGGGTGACACAAGGTAATGATCAAGCAAATGAGGTAGATGCTGATGATGAAGAGGATCAAGAACAGATCATGGGTGATGTTCCTGATTCTACTGCAGTTACAAGACCAAGGAGAAACACACGGAAACCAGGTTGGCTCACTACAGATATTAGTCTTGCTTATGCACTTCCGGTCGTTGAGGAGGCTATCCCGTCACCTACAGAGAAGCTGAAATCAGTTCAGAGTCAAAGATGTAGAAAGCTGCCATGAAAGAAGAGATGAAGTCTCTTTACAAGACGACACTTGGGAACTCACAAGGTTGCCCTAATGAAAGAAGGCGATTGGCTGTAAGTGGGTCTACTTAAAGAAGCAGGGATCTCTTAAAGATGACATGGTGCGCTACAAGGCCAGATTGGTAGCAAAAGGCTATGCACAAAGAGAAGGAATTGACTACAATGAGGTATTTTCTCCTGTTGTAAAGCATCCGTCAATTCGCATCTTATTGGCTCTGGCGGCACAGTACGAGTTGGACCTTGATCAACTCGATGTAAAGACCGCCTTTCTCCATGGCGATCTGGATGAAGAGATCTACAAATCTCAGCCGACAGGGTTCAAGACTGCAGGGAAAGAAGATATGGTGTGCAAGCTGAAGAAGTCGCTGTATGGGTTAAAACAGTCTCCTAGACAGTGGTACAAGCGATTCGACAAATTCATCAGAGGAAAGAGGTACACACGTAGCCACTATGACCCATGTGTGTATTACAACAAGCTATCGACAGGAGAGTATATATATTTACTATTGTATGTAGATGATATGCTTATTGCTTCAAAGTCTAGATCTGCAATTGATACACTGAAAAAGGACTTATCTTCTGAGTTTGAGATGAAGGATCTTGGTGAAGCAAAGAAGGTGCTAGGTATGGAAATTACATGAGACCGAAGGGCTGGCAAGGTGAGCTAGACACAGAAGGAGTATTTGCAAAAGGTACTTCAGAGGTTCAACATCAGCAAGGATACGAAATCTGTAAGTACACCCACTGGCTCCTCATTTCAAGTTATTTGTCACTATGTCTCCAAAGACTATTGAAGAACGTGTGTACATGACTCACGTCCCATATGCTAGCGCAGTTGGTAGTCTTATGTATGCTATGGTGTGTACACGACCAGATCTGTCACAAGTTGTCTCTGGTCAGTAGGTATATGCATGATCCGGGACAGGGTCATTGGGAGGCAGTGAAGTGGATTCTACGGTACATTAAAGGTACCATAGATGTTGGTCTGGTATTCGAGAAGGATTCCATAGGGAAGCAGGATTGTATCGGTATGTTGATTCCGATTATGCTGGTGACCTTGACAAACGCCGGTCCACAACAGGGTATGTCTTTACTTATCTCAAGCACCGTTAGTTGGCGATCTATTCTACAGTCTACCGTTGCATTGTCTACCACAGAGGCCGAGTACATGGCCATGACGGAGGCTATGAAGGAGGCATTTGACTTCAAGGCCTGCTTGATGACTTGGGGATTGATCAGGATCTACTGAAGATCAACTGTGACAGTATGAGTGCTATTTATTTAGCCAAGAACCTGGTGCATCATGCACGAACGAAGCACATCGATGTCAGGTTCCATTTTGTTAGGGAGATTCTCGATGAGGGTGATATTGAGTTGTTGAAGATTCACACAACGGAGAATCCCGCCGACATGCTTACCAAGGTGGTGTCGGGAGTAAAGTTTGCACATTGTAAAGCTTTGCTCCATATCCTGCATGTTGCATGAGCTTATTGAAGCTCCTTTGGATGAACTACGGATGGCTTGATCCCTTGGGCAGGGTATGTAGGCAACCACACTGGTGCAGCCACTTTCGAGTCGACAGATCATATGTTTCAGTTCGGCTCAAATTTGAGAAATCTTCACCGAGGTGGAGAATTGTAGGAAGAGAGAGGAAGTCGAGGAAGTCGACGACGGCAAGGAAGCAACGAAGAAGCAGCAACAGCAGCAGTAGTAGCAGGACCGGTCGACCGGGCCGGTCGACCTGTGTGCACCAACGTGCACAGGCTGTTGCGTCGTCGACCGCCCGGTCGACCGCAGAAGGAGAGCGGTCGACCGCCCGGTTCGACCGACTGACATTGCCTAACTCTCGGTTAGGCACGGTCGACCGGCTCGGTCGACCGGGAGCTTGGATCGGTCGACCGACCGGTCGACCGACAGGCGAATCTTGGCTGATCTGATTGAATTCGAGAAATTTTCTGAATTGAAAACCAGCCCAATAAGGAATCTGATTCTCCTAGGGTTTCTTGGGTATATAAGAGAGGTAGAGTCCTCTTTATATGTAATTGCTTGCAATTTGTATTGATTATCAAATCAATAAAGAAATCTCTTTTCCTTGCCCGAGGACGTAGGCGAAATTGGCCAAACCTCGTTAAATCTTGTGTTTGGTTTTCTCTCATTGTTGAATTGTTCTTGCTGATTGGTAATACTTCTATATTGCATCTGTGGCTCAAGGATTCCTCTAATTGATTGTTATTTCTGCGCACAACAAGGTCCTCCTCGCTCTCAAACCTCCGATCAACATGATCCTTTAAAAATTTGTGTACATCATCAATGGCAGCCGCCTCCTCAACACAATCCCCTCTGACGCCGCCTTAAGATCCCTCCTCATATCATCAACGCCCCGACTCGCTTCGTGTTGCGCGCGCTTTGCAACAACCCAATTGAGGAAACCTCAATCACAGAGAGATGCAGCGGAGAAGTACCCAAAATACAAGAACAATAAATAAGAAAGAAATCAAACACAATATTTAACGCCAGTCGGCAATTTGCCTAAGTCCTCAAGGTAAGGGGGAGAGATTTTATTGATTTAACAATCAATACAAATTTTTTGAGGGATACAATTCATGAGGGCTCTATGTTTTCCATTAATTTGCAAAAGGGGAAAACTTACAAATAAAAATTTGAGGAGCTAAATTACAAGTATTCTCAAAAGATTACAAGTAGATCTCCTCAGAGATTCTGGAGAAGTGTGCCGATAGGAGTCTGGTCAGCGCGCGACCACTTTGTCCCTTTGACGATGCGAGCGATGAGATTCCCTTCTCGCCTGGTTCCGGGAATCAGAGAATAGAGGGTTGGTAGAACCCTCTTGCTGCTTCTCAAAATCGCCTTCAATTAGGAATTCCTTCTCGCCTGGTTCCGGAGATTCCTTGAGAAGAAGAACGATGATAGGGCATCAACACCCTAGATAGAGAAAGCAATTCTCTAAAAAGTCTCTGAATTCGAAAACGCACGGTGCGTTATGAAGAAGCCTCGGTTGAAGAAGTTGATTGATCGATTCTCGTGATCAGAAGGCGATTGATGGCTCCTTCCTCTGCGATCCCCTCCTTCCCCTCCTTGTACCCATGGCGGGTTATTTATAGGGAGAGCAAGGGTATAATCGTCCCCTTGAAGATATGGAAACAGATTGAACCGAATCTGTTTGAATCTAGAAAGTAGCCTTGCTACGAGGCTAGGATAGCTTCCGCGGAGCTAGAAAATGGCAAGTCGGTTGATCTTTCCGATTTGTTATGATCCTTTCCATATCGTTGAAGGATTTTCCCTGATCCTCTTACTCGTTTCAAGAGAGTCAAGAGATTGCGGCAATCACCTGCCATATTTGAATCCCGATTGGATTTGATTAGCTTAGATCTGATCTCATCAGGAGATTTGATTGGTCAAAGGCTGACCATAGCAGGCTGATGGCGGAGTTGCCCGCTTTGAAGCTCATAGCGGAGCTAGAGGCAATTCCTGGCGAAGTCCGAAAAGAGGCTTTTCGGCGAAGCTGTCAGTTAGCTTCCTGGCGATGCTCTGGATGATGTTAGCCTCTCACACGAGGCTATCTCCTTGGGCTAATGTAATGCTAAATGCTAGCATTTTAGACCTGCTGAGGTCTGTTTAGAAACAATCCGGGTTCACTGTTCTGCTTGCTGGATCAGTGGAGTCCAAACTGCTTCCTTGTCCCTTGGAGGTGGGTGAAAACTGGTCTTCAGCTTGTCTGTCCCTTGTCTTTTGTAAATGTCAACAAGTTTAGACATCGTTCGGACCAATGAGAATCTTGTCTTTTTTAAGTGTCAACAAGACCCCCTTCAAAGTTTTCGAGAGTCTGCAATAGCTCAGACTCCGAAACACTTTGAACTGCTGTGATGGTATGTGGAGTATGAACGTCGCCATGATGGTTGAGTTCAGCTTCGCCTTCAATCCTGCTTTGGGATGAATTCGCCGAAGAATTGCACTGGTTCGCGAGTTGCTTCGCGTCGGGGTAGCTCCGCATCTGGGCTTTCAAGAAATAAGTTCGCTTTGGAACTCCTGTTGCCTTTTCAAGGCCAACTGCCATGGGGCGGTTACGAGGAGGATCATTCCTTCTTTTGCGCCAATCGAGAGAGATGTTCTCCGATTCGCCCGTTTCCAAGGGAGGATACTCCCTTTCTTCAAGGCGCCATAAATGCCTTTTTATGAGGGAGACGTTTTCTTCCCTTGTACGGTTCCAATGGGAACCGTCCCTGTTATCAAGGCACAATCAATGCCTTAAGTGCGCTCGTGCTTCCATGCTTGAGGTGGTTGCGCTCAGGCCATGGGGCCTATAAATAGGACACTTGAGGTCCTCTGAAGAGAAGTGCCTTGCCTTTCTTCTTCCCTTCTCTTGGTTGAAAGAGATACTCAGATCTCTGAATTAGTGGGAAAACCCACTCTGGTTGTCTAACCGGCCAAGGACCAGTAAGTCTTGATCATTTAAAGACTTCACCGCTTTTAGGGAACTCTTCTCCCTTGATTTAGCTTTGACAGCTCGCTTCAGGGATTAGCTTCCCTTGATTCTCATCTTGCACTTGGCTGCTGCAGAGAAAGATCTCATCATAGCTTTCTGTGAAGCTATCATTTTGGCTCGATCGGTGAAAGATTGTTGCTTGTTAAGTCCGCTGCGCAGGCAGGACTTGGGACCTGGCTTCTTCAATAGTTGAGCCAGTCTTGCCATATAGGCGAATGTTGAGACTGTTTCTCACAAGATCAGTCTGACTTTGCCTTATAGGTGAGGCTAGGACTTGGTGTTTGCTGAGCCAGCCCATGGTTGCTGTGCAGGTGGAGCTTGTCCTCTGCTGAAGTCGGATTGCTTTAGCCGCTGAAGAATATGACTTAATGTTTTTGCAGCTCTTTCTGTGTTTAACTGCTAACTTGTTTCAATTTGTATTGCAGTGAGCTGTACTTACCAATCTGGTAACTTGATGGAAGAAACCATGAAATTGCCTTATGCTTCCCCGGTTGAAGCTTTACTTTTAAGTAGGAGGAACAATTCGGGGCAGCGAGTGCGCGTCCCAAGGGCTGTTGGCAGCCTCTTATCCGAGATGATTCGATCTGAGGTGAGGCTGGCCGCCGCCTTTATCGGAGAGGATCCGCTTCAAGATAATGGGCGTCGCCTGTGGGATTGTCGGCACCATTGCCGACTTTCAACTTTGGTGGCCTTTGATGGCGATCCACTTCGGGAAAGTGGGCATCGCGCCTGTTAGATCACTGGTATCACTGCCGATTCCCATTATACGTGATCTATCGTGTTGGCGGCGATAGGTTTTTATTGCCAGGCTTCAACAAAAATGGCCTGGTAAGATCTGCCATTTTGTGGAGAAAAATGACCGTGTCCTTGTGGCAGAACTGGTTACAGCCTTGTGCAGGAGGAAGACCTTTCTTGTCCGTTGATCTGGTCTGGAAGCAGATAAAACCGCTTGTATGCCTTTTATGCAAATGGCCTTGCTAGGCAACTTGGTGTGTTGTATGAAACACAACTTTGATGTAATATCAAATGTACTCTTGCTTTTAAATCAATGAAAGTTCTTTGTCTGATCATTTGATTTTTTGCTTGCTTCACTGAGAGTTCGGCCATTGCTGGGCTAAACTGCGCACGGGGCTAAGGACATAGCCCTTCCTTTAAATGATCTTCGCGAGGCTGTCATGTCAGCGCCTCTTTAGAGGGCTAATTCAAACCTTTCGGTTAAGTCCTGGAAGGATTGCGCGAAGTCCGCACTTTGCTCTTGTGCGGAGTTAACCCTTTAGTGGGATTGAACCGTCGCTTTTGGGAAAGCGTCTCAGGCGCTTCGGGCACTGTTTCGAATTAATTCGAAACGGCGGCATGTGCCCTTTTTTGAGGCCTCGATTTAGGCGCTGATTGGCCTATAAAAGCCCGATCGGGCTGAGAGAAAATCATCATTTCTCTTTGAATTTTCCAGAGTACTTGACTCTTCTTCTTCCTTTTCTTCTTCTTCAAGAGTTCAAAAACTCCTGTAATTCTTCAATGGCGCCCAAGAGACGAGCGGGAAAGGAAGCAGCGACTTCTGCAGCGGAGGGCCCTCCTCCTCCGTTCATTGAGCGACCGATCGCTGGTAAGAGACTCTCCAATCTGATTAGAGAGTGGTCTTCATCCTTTGGAGTCGATACTCGGCTATTAGGACGATCGAATATGATCTGTCCTTATCAGGGAACTCGTTTCCCTTAACTTCCCTATTTTGCTTGCACCAGGGAAGTAAGAACTGAACAGTTCTTCTCTTGGGCTTCCATAGGAAGCCATTGCTTGGGCAATCTTCATCCTGTTGAGGAACAGGATATGGGTCGCGTGCCTTCAGTCGTGGCCACGAAGGGTGACTGTTAACCATAACGTCCTTTTGATGACGTCAGCCCTTAGGGCTATGCCACTTCCTGCAAAGATGCAGTCTTATCTGTGAAGCGAAGCTTTTTATCAAAGCTATTATCCCGCTGTTCCTGCTTACTGGGCGAGGCTATGCCTTAGCGAATTTTTATGTCTTCGCATCCATTTGATTGGTGAACTAATCATAGTTCTTTTTTTTTTTTGTTTTTGCAGTACATTACGCCTCCGGCCTCCAGAACAGTCTATTTGGCGTAACCAGTCGAGCAGGCGGGAGCATCAGCTTGCAGTTCATCGGGCAGGCTTCCTTGTTCAGTGAGCCGAGCTCCCTTGTACGGGATATGCTCATTCAGAGCGGTGGCCCGCAGGCCATGCGGAGCATTTTGACTATGGCTCCGTTTGAAGATATCGACCGTCAGGCTTACAAAAAGCCTGACTTCATGTTCGGGGATGCTGCACCTGATCCCGATCGCCAGCTGCAAGCCGGCGAAGGCCAATGGATCTTCCAGTTGGATGGCAAGAGATTCTATCTCCCGTCTACTAAGCGGCATTTCGCTTTGTCTTCTTTCGCGAGCGTGACTCGGGCTCGGAAGATGGCGTGGGGCGTGAGCCTAAATGCCGAGTCTATAAGTGTCGGGAGGTTGACTTTCCAGACCGGCTATTCGAGGGCGGGCCCTCCTCGTAGCATAATGGGGCTATACCCTGGGAAGGTGTCGCGGGACCTTCCAGTAGGAGAGAATCCAGCTGCGGCGCCGACCTTCGGCACTCAGTTCTGCGAAGCTGACGGGAACTACCCCGCCACAGATTTCAGGGCTCCTGGTTGGGTCCACCCTCCTAGGTCATGGTGGGCGGAGTTGACCAATTATATCCTCAATCATTTTGAGGGGGAATTAGAGAGGTTGAACCTCTATGAGGCCGTCAGGGCGACCTGCTACGGCATTGAGATGAAGGTGGCGTGCTTCTACGCCATTCTTGAGTTGTACTGCCCAGCCTCGGGGACTTTCTTCACCCCGGTTGGTGAATTGGGCATGGCCCTGCATGAGATGCGAGAGATCTCTGCTTTGCCCTTCGGGTCTCTTCCATATGAAGAGTATTTTCCGTGTGAGGCGGAGTTGGCTCTCTTGGAGAAGCAAGAGCCTGCTTTGCTTGAGACATATCGGGAATTGATGTGCCACCTGCACATTTGTTCCAGCATCCACACTGGTGGTAAGGGTAGCTCGAAGAGCTTGAAGAGCTGGGGGAACTACTTGTTCCCGGATATGACTAGTGCGCCCGAGGCAGCTCATTGCGGAGTTGTTGAAGAAGACATCTTGGCGAGGATGGAGGTGCGTGCTGAAAAGGACATCGTCGTGACAGAAGATGATGGTCCTTTCGAGAAGGGTGATGTTCTTCGGAGCTTTCACCAACAGGCCCGTTGGCCTATGTCTCGCAAGGCGTTGCTGGCCGGATTCTTAACCATCTGGTTAAAGAAGTGTGTCGTGCCTTCTTCTTCGGGTGACATTGTCCACCCGAATGTGCTGCTGCCTGCTGTCCGCTTGGTCCATGGCCACCGCCTGGGTCTCCTTCCGGCCATGGTATGTTGTATTCAGAGGGGCCTTCGTGTACTGACGGAGGCTTTCTGCAGGCCGATGGCGTCAAGGCGAGGGAAGGGTGCCGTCCTGCCTTGTGACGGACCCAATCCTAGGGTAGGTTTACCGTACACCTACTTGATGGCGTGGTTCGCCTTGCACTGTCCCAGTTTGATTGGAGCTGGGGAAGACCCACCGCAGGGCGTTCAAACGGCGCTTCTCCGTCGTTTTGAAGGCTGTCTGTGGCAGAAAACTTATGTGGCCGAGGCCCGTAAGTTAGTGCGTCGTTATGACGCTTATAGCCTGTTCCGTTGTTTTCCTCGCCTGCGGGGTGCAGGATACAACGAGGAATTCCATGATGAGGAGTCAGGTCGATCTCCCATGAGTCGGGGTGTTTTCGAGTGGCTGGTCTGTATCCGGCCCTCGCATTTGCTGTACAGGAGTGGGGATACCTGCTACATGGAGCCCTACATCCCGAGCCGGTTCGCCCGCCAATTTGGGTATGACCAGTTGTATGTGGGCAACCCCAATCCGGACCTGGCTTTCCTGGGGAGCCTTATTGATGGGGCTCGTGCTTGGCGGTTCTTTACCGCGGATGACACTGGAGCGTGGCTACGCACACCGTTGAGGGATCCCGGCCTATGGACGACCCTGTGTTTCTGCCAATGGTATGCAGCTTCGAATTCCACGCCTCCTGGATTCAATGCCAATAGTTCAGGTGTGAAGTTGATTTCTCATCGGATGAGGCAGAAGGCTTTGGATAAGAAGGAGGGCAAACGAGTCCGTGTTCCTGGCATAGAGGAGTTCATCGCTGTAGATGACAGCGAGGCTTCTGATGCGGGGAGCCCTCGCTTCGAGGCAGAGACAAGGGCTGATGCCCACGAAGCTGGTGCTCGTGAAGCCGGGTCTGGTGTAGTGGGGACAGCTCCCCCACAGCATGTGGAAGAAATGGAGGAAGAGGACTCTGAGGTCCACTTCAAAAGGAAGCGTGGGAGTGGATCCCGTAGGAAGTCGTCGGCGAAGAAGCCCCGTCGCCAAACTCCTACCATTGTGGTGGAGGGCGAACTCCCTATGGCGCCTCCTTCTGCTGCTCTATTAGTGGCTGAGCCGTCGGTTGCTGAACCGACTACTGGTAAGATTGGTCCCATCTAATATGCCTTCAGCGCGCTTTACATAACTCATCATTTGCTTTTTGTTGCAGGAGCTGAGGCAGTTGGAGAGCAAGGGGAGCACTACGATCCCCTGTTCACTTATGGAAGTGCAGCTGGTTCCTTTGCTCGTTCGGAGGAGTCTGGAGGTGATGCGGCCGATATTGGCCCTTCGGGCGCTGGGACTTCTAAAGGAAGTCCTATGGCATCCAGCTCTGCCGGGTGGTCTGCGGAGGAATCGGCGAGTGGGCCGGCTATCCGCGTTGAGTCTGGTAAGAACTTTCCGATGGGACCCTTGGATTCCGATGCGGCTGACGAGGTGACATCGGCCTTCGGTATGACTAAGATCTCCTGATCCTCGCCTATTTGTTGCGTCCCCTTTTTGACCTTGGTTTTGTTGCAGGCATTCGTCCCCAAGGTGCGTCAGCTTCGAAAGAAGCGGAGGGTTTTCCTGAAGGGTCAAAGGGCGATATGAGCGCTTCGACCGGGGCAGACGCTGCTGTGTTAGACGCGCTGTATGGCGACCTGCCTTTTTATCAGCCCAAATCAGCGGAGGGCCCTGAGGTTGAAGAGGCGGCAATCCCGGAGGTACCCTCACTTCCAGTCACATCAACGAGTGAGGTGCAGACTGTTTTGCCGAATACGGCACTGAGGGTGATTGTGAGCCCTACCTCCCCGACGCTGGTAGTTGAGCCTGCTGCTCAGGAGGTGGTTGCCAGTCCTACCTCCGCGGTGGCTGGCGTGCTGGTGTCGCTGAGGACTCCACCGAGGTCACCTTTGGCTTGCCCTGCTGCAGTCGATGTTCCCGCTTCTTCTTCCGCGGTGGTGTCGACTAGGTTGGTAGATTGCTCCGAGGTTGTCTCAAGGGTTGATGAAGCTGAGAATGACTTTATCGGTAATCTGGTCGACAGCTTCTATAATAGTTTGGAGCAGACTATCGGTCTAGTCTTGAAGGGCTCGCCTGTGCCATTTTCGAAGCTGAAGATGGTTCTCTCCCGTGGCATTGAGTGTATTCGGGACTTTGAGGGGTACCATCAAGCTACTGCTCTGGAGCTCCTGGTAGATGACCTTGAGAAGGACGTGGAGGAATGGCGCCATTTCCATCGTTCCGACGCAGCGTCTTTGGCTGATGAACGGCTCGCACGTCTTGTCGCCCAGAAGCGCGAGGCTCAGCTCGCTGCTCAAGAGGCTGTTGAGGCTATCTCCTCTGACTTGAGGTCCTTGGAGGCAGAGGAAGCAGAGGTTGGGAGTGCAATTGATGCTTCCAACAGTGCTCTTCTTGACGCTGAAGATAAGATTAAGAGGGCTGAAGAGATGATCCGAAAGGCAAATCTCCTCTTGTCGAAGGCTACACAGATGCGTCATGAAGAGTCTGCGCGGCTTAAGCAGCTCAGGGCTCGAAGTGAGGAACTGGCGGAGCGGAAGTCATCACAGAGGGCGACTTTGGCGGAGACCGAGGCTCGTCTGGCTCAGGCGGTGGACTTCGATGAGGCGAAGCTAAGATCACAGGCGCTGGCCCAGGCTGAAGATGACAGGAAGGCGCGGCTAGCTTCGCTCGGAGATCGGATCCGATCTTATCATGTACGCCTATAGGCTTCCTCCATGTATCCCATCCTTCTGGATTAATAGAAAAATTTTTCTTTTGTCGTCTGTTGTTTAGATAATGAGACATGACTGTCTGTTGGTTCAGAGGTTGCAGTAACATAACCGAATGGGACGTTGCCAGTCTCGAGGTTAGCCCTTTGCGGGGCTTAAAAGGAAGGGAGATACTTGCCTTTTGTAAATGTCAGCAAGCATCGAGATTGAGACTTAGCTGTCAGCTGGTTCAGAGGTCGCAATGACATAACCAATTGAGACGCCACTAAGCTCAATGATAGATGAGGCTTGGCTATCTGCTAGTTCAGAGGTCGCAATGACGTAACTGGTTGAGAAGCCACCAAGCTTCAATCAATAGGTGATACTCGTCTTTTGTAAATGTCAACGAGTATCGAGACCTGTCTTTTGTAAATGTCAATAGGGCTCGGGATTGAGACTTAGCTGTCTGCTGGTTCAGAGGTCGCAATGACATAACCAATTGAGACGCCACTAAGCTCAATGATAGATGAGGCTTGGCTATCTGCCAGTTCAGAGGTCGCAATGACGTAACTGGTTGAGAAGCCACCAAGCTTCAATCAATAGGTGATACTCGTCTTTTGTAAATGTCAACGAGTATCGAGACCTGTCTTTTGTAAATGTCAACAGGGCTCGGGATTGAGACTTAGCTGTCTGCTGGTTCAGAGGTCGCAATGACATAACCAATTGAGACGCCACTTAAGCTCAATGGTAGATGAAACTTGGCTATCTGCCAGTTCAGAGGTCGCAATGACGTAACTGGTTGAGAAGCCACCAAGCTTCAATCAATAGGTGATACTCGTCTTTTGTAAATGTCAACGAGTATCGAGACCTGTCTTTTGTAAATGTCAACAGGGCTCGGGATTGAGACTTAGCTGTCTGCTGGTTCAGAGGTCGCAATGACATAACCAATTGAGACGCCACTAAGCTCAATGATGGATGAAACTTGGCTATCTGCCAGTTCAGAGGTCGCAATGACGTAACTGGTTAAGAAGCCACCAAGCTTCAATCAATAGGTGATACTCGTCTTTTGTAAATGTCAACGAGTATCGAGACCTGTCTTTTGTAAATGTCAACAGGGCTCGGGATTGAGACTTAGCTGTCTGCTGGTTCAGAGGTCGCAATGACATAACCAATTGAGACGCCACTAAGCTCAATGATGGATGAAACTTGGCTATCTGCCAGTTCAGAGGTCGCAATGACGTAACTGGTTAAGAAGCCACCAAGCTTCAATCAATAGGTGATACTCGTCTTTTGTAAATGTCAACGAGTATCGAGACCTGTCTTTTGTAAATGTCAACAGGGCTCGGGATTGAGACTTAGCTGTCTGCTGGTTCAGAGGTCGCAATGACATAACCAATTGAGACGCCACTAAGCTCAATGGTAGATGAAACTTGGCTATCTGCCAGTTCAGAGGTCGCAATGACGTAACTGGTTGAGAAGCCACCAAGCTTCAATCAATAGGTGATGGGGTCTCGTTTTCACGAGGGAACCGTTGTCATAGGTTTAAGGTTAACATAACAGCGGAATATATGTGGTCCTACCATTCTATGGATGAGAATTGGTAGGTGATTTTGGAGGTCTCATTTTCACGAGGAGAAATGAGGGGACTGCTGTCATAGGTTTAATGTTAACGTAACAGCGGAGTATATGTGGTCCTACCATTCTATGGATGAGAATTGGTAGGTGATTTTGGAGAGGGAATCAAATGGGAGCAGGTCCCTTAGGATTTTTAGCAAACCCCCAGCTATCAACGGGTTTGATATGCCTTTACCAACTACCGTTTGGGTTGGGCTAGCCATGCTATTCCCCTCAGCATGATGAGTTGTTGAGGACTCATGTTGGGCTTAGAGGCCAACATTTTCCTCTATCCTTGATCGTTAAGGATGTCGGATTATCAGGTTGATGTCTGCACAACCTCGATTGTCTTCTAGGGTGACTGGTGCATGGCCAGGTCCCAGTTGATCCATGGCCGTATAGTCTTGCTTGGAGGAAGAGAAAGGCTCTCTTTGTGCGCATTTCGGACGCGCGGATCTCGATCAGAGGTGTAATGTTAACTTGATCGAGAGAAGGATTCTTGATTAAGGATAATACTTCTTTAAGAATTTGCCATTGATCGGCATCATGAGTAGGTCGCCACCTGCATTCATAAGGCGGTATGCTCCGTTTGAATAGACTGTCTCTATTACAAACGGTCCTTCCCATTTAGGCTGAAATTTGCCCTTGGTCTTGTGCGTCATAATCATCGGTCGTCTGACGGCTAAGACCAGGTCTCCTTTCTGGAAGATTCTCTGCTTGACCTTTTTATTGAAGGCTTTTGACATCCGAGCCTGATATAGCTCGATGTGTTGCTGAGCTTGTAGCCGCTTTTCGTCTAGGGCTTCAAGCTCTTGAAGACGCAGGCGATCATTGTCTTCTGATGTCATCTTAGTAGTCAAGGCTACCCGTAATGATGGCACCTGGATTTCCAATGGGATAACTGCTTCGCACCCATATACCAGGGAAAAAGGCGTATTGCCTGTCGGTGTCCGCACCGTAGTCCGGTAGGCCCAAAGGCATTCACCGAGCTTTTCGTCCCAATCTCGCTTATTTGAGGAGACGAACTTCTTGAGCAGCTTGATGATTGTCTTGTTGAATGCTTCTGCTAAACCATTGGCGGCAGGATTGTAAGTTGTTGAAGCCACATTCTGAATTCGGTATTTATCGCAGAACCGATAGAATCCTTGGCTTATGAATTGAGGACCATTGTCATGGATGATCCGCCTGGGGACACCAAATCGATGGATGACATGGTGTTTGATGAAGCTAACCAGATGGGAGGTTTTGACTTCGGCCAATGGTATGGCCTCTGCCCATTTTGAGAAGTAATCGGTTATTGCCAGGATAAACCGGTGACCTCTTGCCGAAGAGGGACTGATTGGCCCTACGACATCAGTTCCCCACGCTTCAAATGGCCATGAAGCAACAGTAGGGTGGAGCAACTCCGAAGGTTGGTGTATGAAGTCTGCATGGACCTGGCACGCCTTACACCTTCGTGCATACTGGGTGGCATCGGCCATCATGGTCGGCCAGTAGTACCCAAGTCTGTGCAGCCTGTCTTTAAGCTTTGGACCCGGCTGGTGAGCTCCGCAAATGCCATCATGTGCTTCTTTAAGCACTTCTTGTGCCTCTGAATGAGAAAGGCAACGGAGAAGGACACCATCATATGAACGACGGTAAAGTGTCTTCAAAGCGGGATCATAGTAGAAGCGGGGCGACCTTCGTCTGATGGACGCCGCTTCTTTGGGATCATCCGGGAGCAGATCATGCAGAGCATAGTCAATGAGAGGGAAGCGCCAATCCCTCGGCTCAAGATCCACGGAGGTATTATAGACTTCTTGGATCTTTAGCATATACTTGGAGCATACGAGATGCCGGGTTGCGACTGTGAGGTGATACTCTGTGTCGGCCGGTAAGGCTAGCGTCGTCGCTAGTGCAGCGAGAGCATCCGCCTTGGTATTCTGAGATCGAGACACATGCCCGATGTAGAAGCCTTCAAATAAGCTAGCCAATTCGATGGCTGTATGATAGTAAGGCACCAAGTCCTCATGGCGGACTTCATATTCGCCTTTTACCTGGCTAATGATCAGCTTTGAATCGCCATAAGCTTCAAGATAGCGTACCCCCATTCCGTGGGCGAGCTGGAGGCCAATGAGCAGAGCATTGTATTCCGCTACATTATTAGAGCATGACTCTGTCAAGGAGAACGCCCTGGGAAGGATATGATCCTGTGGGGAGATGAACACAATCCCCACTCCAGCAATAATCTTTCCTTTGGGGCCCATCCGCGATGTTCCGTCAAAGAACATCTGCCATACTTCCTCTACTGAGGTTGCATTAGATTCGAAGACCTCATCAGGGATGTCTTCGTGAAGCTTTGAATGTTCCGGGACTGGATGCGCAGCCAAGAACTCTGCAAGGGCTTGACCTTTAACCGCCTTTTGAGGGGTAAAGGTTATGTCATATTGGGACAATAGCAGTGCCCATTTAGCCAACCTTGAGTTCAACGACCCTGGCTTCGTCATGAGAAGACGTAAAGGGTTTACCCTGGAGATGACATGTATGGTTTGGCCAACCAAATAATGTCGTGTCTTCTGGACAGCGAAGACGAGAGCTAAACACTCTTTTTCAATAGGATTGTAGCGAGATTCCGCTCCTATGAGAGTTCTACTCAGATAGTAAATGGCCTGCTCATGGCCATTGTCGTCCTTCTGAGCGAGGAGGGCGCCGAGGGAATAATCCAGGGCTTTCACATAAAGCAAGAATGGTTTCCCTGATGTAGGGGCCACCAAGACTGGAGGTTTTGTGAGATACCTTTTAATGTCTTCATAAGCTTCTTGACAAGCTTGATCCCATATGAAGGCAGTACCCTTCTTCATTAGTCGGGTAAATGGTTGGCAACAGCCCGATAGATTTGCTATGAATCTCCTGATATAGGCTAACCTGCCTTGTAAGCCTCTGAGCTCTTTGAGGTTCCTTGGTGGATGCATGTCCTGGATGGCTTTGACTTTGTCTGGGTCTAGATGGATTCCTTTTGATGTGATTATGAACCCAAGGAATTTGCCGCTGGATACTCCTAAAAAGGATTTTGTCGGGTTCATTTTCAACTGATGGGCCCGCATTATATTGAACATCGTCCTCAGATCGCGAAGATGTTCATCTTTGCGGCGACTTTTGACAGCAATGTCGTCAACATAGCACTCCACCGTCTTCCGGAGATGATCGCGGAAGATCATGCTCATTGCCCGCTGGTAGGTTGCCCCGGCGTTCTTCAATCCGAAGGGCATTACAGTGTAGCAGTATACCCCCAAAGGCGTTCGGAAAGAAGTATGCTTCTCGTCGTCGGGATACATCTTGATCTGGTTGTACCCTGAGAAGCCGTCCATAAAAGACATCCTCTCGAACCCGCATGTGTTGTCAATCATGACATCAGTGATGGGCAGTGGGAATTCATCTTTGGGACAGGCCGTATTGAGGTCACGGTAGTCGATGCAGATCCGTATTTTCCCATTCTTCTTGAGGACGGGGACTATGTTAGCCACCCAATCTGGATGTTGTTCCTCCCGGATGAAGCCACAAGCAATGAGCTTATGAACTTCGGCTTCAATAGCCTCCATGATGTTTGGGCGGAACCGACGTTGTTGTTGCTTGACTGGCTTAACGTCGGGCTTGATGTTTAGACGGTGCATAGCGACCTGTGGATCGAGTCCAGGCATGTCTTCATAGCTCCAGGCGAAGACATCTATATACTCTTTTACGAGCATTATCAATTCTTCCTTTTCGATAAGTGATAAGCTTTCACTTATGAAAATAGGCTTGGGGTGATCTTGACTGCCCAAGTTGACTTGGATCACCTTGTCTTCGGTAGGTGGCTCGCGCAGCTCGAACCGCTTTTCCCATTGGAGGCTTAATTGCTGGGCCCAAGGTTCCTCATCAGCAGCTTCCGCAGGTTCCAATTGACTGCCCGAGGTCATATTCACAGTGAGGCCGTTGAACATTCCTCCTATGCTGATGTCAGAGTCCCATTCGGCAGATGAGTCTGACTGTGATGGAATTGGCTCGTCGTCTTTGACTTGAACCGTTACTGATGATGTGGGTGTAACATAGCCCAACCCTCTGCGTGTACTATCATAGTAATTTGCAGGTTTCCCTTTCGGGACAGCATTACGCATCAGACCGCGTCTTCCCTTTCTGAAGTTCAGGCCGCCTGCCTGCTTTAAGTCATATCCCATCTTCTCCATAATATGGCTTGCCGGTTGCGCATAATGGAAGAACTGTGGGGCTTCTGAGTCCGAGCTTGAATCTGTAGCTGCAGGTCTCCGTGGCTGGGTTCTACCGAAGATTATCGGCAACTGACCTTGTTTGGATGGAGGGATCACCAGCGTGGCCCCTTCTATAACCTCCACAGATGTAGTAGCCGAACTTGGCTCATGTACGGGCATGTGAAGAGAGCCATCCATGATGGATTTAATTGACTCGATGCTCGCAGGATAATCAAAAGAAATATTATCATTAATTATCCATTCGCCTTCCTCATCAGAAGGGATCTTACATCGGGGATCATTAAAGCATGCTACTATTGGCTCGCCAATCAAAATGGCTGGCGTGCCCATTTCGGATTCCGAATCCGCCTCATTGCCACTTCCATCACTGTCTGGCAATGGTTCTCCCGGCGTTCCACTAGCCTCTTGATATAGGAGAGCATCTGTGAAATAGTTTTCTACCCCCTTGAAGGGCTGCTTCTCAGCGAAGACAGTTCGTACTGTCGCATCATCCTCAACATACTTGAAGCACTGATGGAGAGTGGAAGGAACGATCCAGTTGGCATGGATCCATGGTCGTCCCAGTAGCAGGTTGTATGATGTGTCCGCGTCAATGACATAGCATGTCACTTCTGACTTCAGGCTTCCGATTCTGCAGCGAAGCCGAATCTTTCCAAGCGGATGGCTGCTCCCGACGTTAAAACCGTATATTGTAGTGGTGGTCGCAGACAACCTGTACAGTAGTATGCCGAGGAAGTAGAGGAGCCTTTTGGGGATGATGCTGAGCGCAGACCCCGGATCGACTTGTATCCTTTCAATGCAGGTTGAACCGATATATCCGGTATAGTACAGAGGTCGATCATGCTTGTTGTCTTTGAGAAGCATATCTTCCGCCGTGAAGGTAATGGCAGGTACCTTTGACTGTGCGTGATGGCACTCTGAGCAGGAAGGGCGCATCTCATCATCAGGAACCTCGGGCATGCATGTCAGAAAGGACTCCGAGTTGGCTAGCGCATCTCTGAGTGCCTCTCTTGTCTCTTTAGAGAGACGAAGGAGCTCGTGTATTGTGATACGAGCCGGGATATTGGCTAAGTGGGCCAATATATCAAAGCGAAAGGGCGTGGCTAGCCCTTGGCTTGGTGGTTTCTTCAACACCTGGTCGAATCGCACCTCCTTAGGTTTTTCCCTCCCTTTGGTCAGGACTGGAGCGGATGTCGGCATTGGTACTGACGTTGTTTGCTGTGGTACCTCGTCAGTAGGTTTGTCATACTGCCTTAGGTATGACTTTCCAGACCGGGTGCCCGTCTGTTGAGGCGCATCTGCCTGCGCTGTACAGGCATGCTTTTCTTCTTCAGAATCGCTGAGGGAAGCCGAAGTAAGATTACCATCGTCTGGCAGAACAGAGACGACATTGCAAGACTTGCCCTTTTTGCTGGAGTCCTTTGACGTCTGCTGTATGTCTTGGACGAGGTCGGGGTGTATCCATATAACTTCCCCTGTCTCCAATGTCAAAGGGGCGAGGCCCTTGTTGTTTTGAGTCATGGCTGGAGGATGCTTGACTTCCAACCGCGGCATCGGGGCTGGATAGGTCCCGTCAGGAACTGTGACCTTCTGGGCAGTGCCGAACTCAAGAGTCACGATATTGGCAGTGACTTTCTTCTGTTCCGTCTTTAGTGTGAGGACGCCGGCATCAATCAGGGCTTGTATCCTGTCCTTGAGGACATAGCACTTGTCAGTAGGATGATGGACCATCCTATGATAAAGACAGTATTTGGGGTCATTTGTGCGCCCTATCTCATTAGGACGCCGAGCATCTGGCAGCTTCATCTTATTCCCTTTATGGAGCAGATGGAATATCGTGACCACCTGATCATCTCTGAAGGAGTACTGTTTAGGAGGGAACTTGGGCTCCTGATTGTTGAAGCTGCTCTTCTTGGCCTTTGACTGCATGTCCCCGGTCAGCTCGACGGACATAATTTCCTTCCCCTTAGCTTGGGAAGACTGTGGGAGATCGCTACGCCCTTTGTTGTTCGCACCCCATTTGCTTCTAGGGACGGACGGCTCGAACTTCTTAGCCGACTTCTCGGCTATCTCAGCTTGTTCGACCAATTCTTTCCAAGTATGGGCTTTGACAGCCCCCATGCGAACTTCTACTTGATCCAAGAAGTTGTGTCTGCATGTCTGTAAGAGCATGGGTAAAGGCATCCCTGCTGGGCACATCAGAGATAGATTTCTGAACCGCTCAATGTATTCACGGACAGATTCGCCTTTCTTCTGCACGGTAGAAAGGAGCTTGTCCATGGTCACTTCGGTGTCATCCTCATAGAAGCGAGAGAGGAACCGAGTTTCCAGGTCGATCCAGGAATTGATAGAGCCTGGGGGGAGACTGCGAAACCAGTCAAATGCCACCCCTTTCAAGGTGCCGATGAACAACCTAGCCATGATGGCGTCGTTGCTTAGAACATTACCGGTCTGGGACCGGAAATAGTAGATGTGCTGATTGGGCGAGCTCTTACCATCATATGCATGCAACGTTGGTGGTTTGAACTTTGGCGGATATGACACCGAATCCCATTCCAGTGGGTAAGGACGGACTACCCCCACTTTCTTCAATTCATCCTTCTGAGCCAGGGATGAAATTTGAGCTTGAAGGCCTTTAAGGACTTCGGCATCCAGGGAAGAGCCTCCCTTAGATCTCTCCGTTTTGGGCGGATCATTGCTGAGGTGTCCCTCCTCGTCATGATTGCTCCCGGTATCGTCATCCCGGTTGTTGAGGAGCTGAGCTAGCATCTGTTGGATATTGTTCAGGGCCTCTTGCTGAGTTCTAGAGGTCTGCTCCTGAGCTTCCAAACGCCGACGAAGGTCGTCGTTGGCGTTCTCGGCCATATTGACCGATGCTTTGTCCGTCCGTATAGAACTGACTGTTGCTGAAGAGGCATACCCGCTGTCTCCATCTTCTCCATCAGATGATTGGGGTGATCGTCTGGGCTGTGGCGAGATCAGGGTCTTTGAGGAAGAAGGCTGCTCATAGTTATAGGGTATTGCCACCCTAGACCTGGTGTTTCGGAAAACACCTTCTTCACGCACCAAGACTTCACCTAAGCCTGGGCAGTAGTCTGGATCTGGGGAGCCGAAAGGGGTGTCGTCAGAGGCTTGACTTCTTCCGCGCGGCTCTCGCCCCCTTCCGGTCATGTTGACGGATGCAGAGGCTGGATCCGGTGGCCCGCTCCTTTTGGGATGCCTCATCGGGACGCGCGCAGACAGTCGATCAAAGACTGATCGCCGGTATGGAGAAGTGGCGAGGGTCGGTCGTAACCAACACTGCATAGAATGGACCATCACCAACTGGCATTCACATCGTCGAAGACAGGAGGAAGTAGTCTGGAAATGCTTCAATCTCCGCTTGTCCGCCAAGAATTCTCGCAGGTCGGCCCTGTAGGGGCCTGAACAATCTGGTATATGGGACAACGCATCGTTCCCCTTATTCCTGCGGAAAGGATCAGCACCGCATAGTGCTCTGGTTCTAGCCTCGCGGCTGTAAACCCGATGAGTACGCCGAGGTACAATAGCCTTGCTTGTGAGGACAGGGCTAGCAGTAGGCATTGCTGCTCTAGGCGACGGTATGATCGCCGTCTTGACTTTTTGGTTGGCAGCATTGTTGGCGCAGGCGGGCATCTTGCCTTTTTCTTCATAAGAGAGGCGCGGATTTGGCGTGGCTACGCCTGAAGCTTCAGCAGAGGACCTCTGTTTAGACCTCCATATCCGTTTTGACAGAGGATGCATAGGTTCGCAAGGAATCTGAATAGCCACAAGCGGGGCTGTGGGGTGTTGGCAAAATTCTGCCTCTGGTTTCTGATTTGAAACCTTGGTCATGAAGACCTTCCCGTGCTTCCGTGCTCGAAGCGTTAGGCCACCCCCAGAGAGGACTTCTTCAAATCTTCTTTGATCGATCTGGATAACCAGGTTCTCAAAAGTGCAGGATGGCTGCGGACATGTTTCCTTGTTGCGCCAGAGAACTGCGGCAGGTTTGCAGAGAACCTTTTCCGTCTCCGCAGAGACTTTGCTTGAAGATTTAGCCAGAGAAGATCTGGCTGCACCGGCTTTTCTGAATTCAGAGATAGACCCGAAGGTCTGTTCGTCGCATTGCGACACTTGATTCTCAGCAGAGGAGAATACATTCCCCAGCGGAGTCGCCACCTTGTTTTCCATTAATTTGCAAAAGGGGAAAACTTACAAATAAAAGTTTGAGGAGCTAAATTACAAGTATTCTCAAAAGATTACAAGTAGATCTCCTCAGAGATTCTGGAGAAGTGTGCCGATAGGAGTCTGGTCAGCGCGCGACCACTTTGTCCCTTTGACGATGCGAGCGATGAGATTCCCTTCTCGCCTGGTTCCGGGAATCAGAGAATAGAGGGTTGGTAGAACCCTCTTGCTGCTTCTCAAAATCGCCTTCAATTAGGAATTCCTTCTCGCCTGGTTCCGGAGATTCCTTGAGAAGAAGAACGATGATAGGGCATCAACACCCTAGATAGAGAAAGCAATTCTCTAAAAGGTCTCTGAATTCGAAAACGAACGGTGCGTTATGAAGAAGCCTCGGTTGAAGAAGTTGATTGATCGATTCTCGTGATCAGAAGGCGATTGATGGCTCCTTCCTCTGCGATCCCCTCCTTCCCCTCCTTGTACCCATGGCGGGTTATTTATAGGGAGAGCAAGGGTATAATCGTCCCCTTGAAGATATGGAAACAGATTGAACCGAATCTGTTTGAATCTGGAAAGTAGCCTTGCTGCGAGGCTAGGATAGCTTCCGCGGAGCTAGAAAATGGCAAGTCGGTTGATCTTTCCGATTTGTTATGATCCTTTCCATATCGTTGAAGGATTTTCCCTGATCCTCTTACTCATTTCAAGAGAGTCAAGAGATTGCGGCAATCACCTGCCATATTTGAATCCCGATTGGATTTGATTAGCTTAGATCTGATCTCATCAGGAGATTTGATTGGTCAAAGGCTGACCATAGCAGGCTGATGGCGGAGTTGCCCGCTTTGAAGCTCATAGCGGAGCTAGAGGCAATTCCTGGCGAAGTCCGAAAAGAGGCTTTTCGGCGAAGCTGTCAGTTAGCTTCCTGGCGATGCTCTGGATGATGTTAGCCTCTCACACGAGGCTATCTCCTTGGGCTAATGTAATGCTAAATGCTAGCATTTTAGACCTGCTGAGGTCTGTTTAGAAACAATCCGGGTTCACTGTTCTGCTTGCTGGATCAGTGGAGTCCAAACTGCTTCCTTGTCCCTTGGAGGTGGGTGAAAACTGGTCTTCAGCTTGTCTGTCCCTTGTCTTTTGTAAATGTCAACAAGTTTAGACATCGTTCGGACCAATGAGAATCTTGTCTTTTTTAAGTGTCAACACTCTACCCCTATATTTATAGCCAGAGAGTCCCAGGGTTTTAAGAAATCACAATTGGGTTCGACTCCAAATTAGAAACGAAATCTGAATCCGTCCAGGAGAATAGATTCGCATGTCGATCGACAGACCGATCGACCATGACAAACAGAAACCACTGAGTGCTAGTCGGTCGACCGCTCCGGTCGACCGTTCTCCTTGCTACGGTCGACCGGACGGTCGATCGAGCTGTGCCTGTGCACGTTGTGCACGCTGGTCGACTGGGCGGCCGGCCGGCCCCTGTCTTGGCCTACTGCGAACTGTGTTCTTACTTTCTCTGAATTCTGATCTCTGCGCTATCTCTTCCATTGAGTTTAAAAAAACTCTACCATACTTTTTTATCTCCTCTCTCCCTACAATTCTCCACCTCGGTGAAGATTTTTCAAATCTGAGTCGAACTCCAATGAATATCTGGAGAAATCGATACAAGATCTCGACGAAATCAACACACGATCTCGGCTTGAGCGCTCTGGACGAAGTCGACACATGATCTCGGTAAAATCGACACACGATCTCGACTTGGCCAAACAGACGAAACCGATTCCAAACGAATCGCCAGTACATACTTATAATTGATTTCAAATGATCACAGCAGAGCCGACTTGAGTTTGTCGTCCCTTCAGGCCACTCTCTCCAAACTTCAATATCAATTGTAAAGATTCTAAATTTCAGCTCAGTTATCCAAATGGAATGGATCATACATGCCTTTCCAACAATTCACCGAAGAGAAACACCATATGAGTCGACCAACAAATGTGTTTACAACTCAGCAACTGAATGACCTTAAGAAAAACCCAACATGAGCCACACTGACTCCCTAACTGATTGACACTCTAGTCCACATGTCTTCAAGACGGTCCAACCAAATCTGAGTACAACACACCAAATACTAATATCGACTCAACAAGCTAGATGCACACCCCCTTTATGCAAGCTCAATTATCTTCTCACCGAAAGATCAAATGTTCATTGAGATCATAACACTTCACCTCTACGTGAAGTCCAACTCTTCACCTCTATGTGAAGTCCAAATCAGCTTCCGTTGCTAATTCTCGAGAACCCAAATACACCAGATAGCTCCTTACGGGTTGCATCACCATATGTGGCTGCGCCTATGTGGCTGCCTACGTACCTTGCCGGAGGGATCAAGCCAATTGTAGTAGTTCATTAAACGAGCTCCACCGAGCTTAAGCAATTGTGACTAAATTTTCAGCAGCGAACTTAGCTGGCTGAATCATATAAACCTCCTTACCAATATTATCATGGAGAACAACGACCTTCAATTTGAGCTTGTCACGTTCACCAACTTGAGATTCATGCTTCTTCACTCACTTTCATGGTTTTATCTTGGTTCTAATAGCTGCAAACAATTTGACATTCTCATCAATGTCGTCAACCTATTCAGCATCAAAACTGGCTACATGATCTCCACCTGGTGTCACATCCGGTGAAGTTCTTACTGATACCGATTGGAGATGGTAGAGTAGCATTAACCTTCACCCACTGTGTTACATCTTTTTTCTTCGCCCTCTCCACATGCTGAGAGACGGTAGACTTTAACAATGAAGTCTCATCAAATGTGACATGCTTACTCAGCACAATCTTCTTGATTTTGGGGTCCCATAACTTGTAACCTTTCATATTTCTTTTGACACCCAAGAACACAAACTTCTTTGCTCGCGGATTTACCTTACCATCTTTTGCACTAAAGTAGGCCGAACTTTCAAATACCCACTGCAAATCATAATCCTGAGCAGCTCCACCTGACCAAATATCTAATGGAGTTTTGCCTCCTATCGCAGTCGATGCTAATTTATTTATGAGATGGCTAGCATATACAATTGTCTCAGCTCAAAATGATTTGTCTAATTGTGCATTAGACAGCAAACATGGAGCCTTCTCCAATAAGGAACAATTGATTTTCTTAGCCAACTCATGTATTCCATCTGTGAAGTGAGTACCAATACCTGTGTTCAAGTCAAATTGTAGGAATTGGTTCTTATATCTTTCAACATTATCAATCTGAATCTCCCTAATCTACTTACGAGTCTGTTTCTCTGTCATATCCTTTCACTTCACCAACATATCTAGGGCTTTAAATCTTTATCTCATGGGATATATCCAACAATGCCAACATAAGTTATCAATAAAAGAGACAAAGTACCGATGACCTCCAAGCGTTGCAGTCTTGGTAGGTCCCTAAATACTTACGTGAACACAATCAAGAAGACCATCCGAGCGGTGAGTTGTGGTGCTGAATTTCACCTTCGTCTTTTTCTCCAGAATGTCGTGTCCACCCAATTCCATGTTGCATATAGATGCACCTTCCAATGATCCCTTCTTTACTTGAGCTTGCAAAGACTTTTCACCTGTCTGTCCGAGCCTCATATGCCAAATCTTTATGCAATCACTATCTGAAGAAATAGAAGTCGCCATTCGCCCTGTAATCGTACTACCCATCAAGTAATATAGGTTATTACGTCGAACGCCTTTCATCACCACCATTGAGCCTCTAGTTATCTTGAGAACACCATCTCTAACAGATATTGTATGACCCAATACTTCTAAGGCACCAACAGTGATAAGATTCTTTCTCACTTGAGGTACATACCTCACTTTCTTCAATTTTCGTACCATCTCATAAATCATTCTGATCTGGACTGTACCTATTCCGTCCATATTACATGGGCGATCATCACCCATAATAACTGAACATTCATCTAGCTTCTCAAAGGTAGAAAACTAATCCCTGTTTGGGCATATATGATAGGTAGCTCCAGTATCTAACATCCACTCTGAGTCTTCTGAGTAGCCAACAATAGGAGTAGTAATGGAGAAAGAGAATATCGATGAGTCTGAGTCTGATCCATCTGCCTGTGAAGTACTGGCTTGAGTACTGACCACCTGTGCAAGATTTGCCTTAGTTTTCGACTCCTTCTTACTTTTATCCTTGATCCTTGGACAATCAGCCTTTCAGTCTCTTTGCAGAAGGTACACTGGTTCTTCTTCAGATCTCTGAACCCTGATCTGGACTTCGATCTCTGACGCTCGCCTTTGTCCTTCCGATTGGAACCTTTGCTTCTTACCATCAACGCCTCTGCTGACAAACCATTGAAAGAAGACTGCTTGTCCTTCCTCCTCACTTCATAATTTACAAGAGCAGCCGACGCATCACTGTAGTTAAGTATTTATTTACCATTGAAAGTTAGGATGAAGGTCTCATACTCTTCTTCAGGAAGAGAGTTCAGTAGAATCAACGCCTTATCCTCTTCTTCGATCTTCACATCCACATTAACTAAGTTTGTAAAAATCTTAGGGTAGTTATTCATGTGTTCATCAATGGAGACTCCTTTCTTTAAGTGAAAGCCATAGTACCTACTCTTCAATTGCAACGAGACTCTATGCTCTTTGTCAGATACTTCTTCTCTAGGTTCTCCCACAGCTGCCAGGTGTTTCATATAACACATGATACTTGACGTCTTGTGTCAAATAAGACCTTATCAAACCACACGTCGTTCGATTCATTTTGTCCCAATCCTCTTCAGAAGTAGTCTCGCGTTTTTTCTCTAATCGTAGAGTGTCTTCGAGATTTGATGCTGTCAATGCACCCATCACCTCACATCTCCACATCCTGAAGTTGTTCTTGCCGTCAAACTTCACCACATTAATCTTCAATGAATGTGGATTCATAGATTTCACCATAGATATACTATCTCCAGTCATCTTCTTAATAGATTCCTCAAAAACAATGTAGAAAGTAAACGGAGTTAGATCAAAAACTAGATAAAGATATGATTTTTACCTCAACGTGAAACCCTAGGAGAGTTTCTAAAATGATCTACTCTACCAAATTTGATTCCTTGAGCAATCCAAGCGCTGTTTTGAGATTGATACACAATTCCACAAACAGTCCCAACGCTCCTATGAGATCGACACACGATCTCCGCCAAATAACAACCAATACTCTTGGAATCGACAGACGATCCCATGTCAAACCTGGGATGCTCTGATACCACTTGTGCGCGCCTTGCAACAACCTAATTGAGGAACCCTCAATCAACAGAGAGATGCAGCAGAGAAGTGCCCAAAAGACAAGAACAATAAACAAGAGAGAAAACAAACACAATATTTAATGAGGTTCGACAATTTGCCTACGTCTTTAGGCAAGGGGAGAGAGATTTTATTGATTCAACAATCAATACAGGTTTTTCTGAGGGATATAATTTATGAGCGCTTTACCCCCTATATTTATAGCAAGAGAGTCCCAAGATCTTAGGAAATTACAATAGGATTTGACTCCAAATCAGAAACGAAGTCCGAATCCGTTAAGGAGAACAGATTCGCCTGTCGACCGACCCCGTCCTTCAGTCGAAAGTTCGGTACAAATAGAAACCACTGAGTGCCAGTCAGTCGACCGCTCTAGTCAACCGTTCTCCTTGCTACGGTCAACCGGGCAGTCGACCGAGCTGTGCCTGTGCATGTTGTGCATGCAGGTCGATCGGGCGGTCGGCGGCCCCTGTCCTGGCCTACTGCGAACTGCGTTCTCGCTTCCTCTGAACTCTGATCTCTGCGTTATCTCTTCCAATGAGTTTAAAAAACTCTACCATCACTTTTTATCTCCTCTCTCCCTACATTTCGTCCTCGCACCCCAATCGGTACTGATTGATGACCTTGTTGGTGAAAAAGGGGACGATCATGATGTGTCGTATCTTGCGCCAGTGCTCGCCATAGACGGTGAAGACCATGTCCTGACTTTTGCCGGTGAAAATGTCGAAGACAACGTTGTGGGTGCGGGACCCTAACTCGACGCCGTGAGTGTGGAGGACGTCACGGCCCAAGGTCCGAGGAGGACTGTTGAGTTTGAGTAACACAACTCATGGAAAAACTTGATTTTCTCACTGGTGTTCATTCTAGCCTATATGTTTAGTTCCACATGGGGTAAAAAATGAGAAGGAAAGTGATTTATATACCAATATTTTCTCGCCCCCACCTGTTATGAGTTATATGTTTTGGGAGGAGTTAACCATGTGTGCGCACGCCAGCCACCCCAACTCTAGCGCCGGAAGAACGCCTCGTGCGTGAAGGCCTAAGCCCAAACCCGTATTTTATTTTTTATTTTATTTTATTTCTTTTTTGACTCAATAACCCGCACGTGCTCGTGATTCTCTCATTTGCTGTTACAACCACAAGTGCTCTGAAAGCTATAAAAAGAGTCTCACCCCTACAACAACAATAGACACAACAACTCTTCTCCTCTTCATTTTGAGCTCCTTCTCTTGCACTCACTCTGCAGTTGAGAAGGCTCTCTTCTTTTAAATTATTATTGGTTTTTTATTGATTTCATGGGTGACCATATCTTTTCTGAGTAGTGACCTCAGGCTTACGCTCAAGTCGGGTGCTGGTACATTCGGGGGGACTTTTACCACTAGTTGACGGTAGTCGACCCACGCCCGAGCGATAGGACGGGTCTCAGGGTTTTAGGGTAGTGATCTATCACGACTGCCCTCTCTCAGGCCAGATATCTCTTTCTCCTTTTAATTTTTTTTAATTCTTTCTTTAACTTGTTTATATAGAAATATTGTAGTATGATTTGATTTGGTATTTATGTTTTTAGAGTTAGCTCATATAATACAAAATTTACAATACTGAAAATTTAGAAAATACAGATTAAATCCAACAACTTTTATGAAATTTTTTGATCAAAAGGGACCTTTGATGCAACCCGATCTTAGGCTGAGCCTACAGTGAATACATTAAGCATTGATTTAGAGAAAGACCACACTATTATATATTTTCTCTATTTTTCTAAAATTATTATGTTTTTTATATAAAAATTAACTCAAATATAAAATCGAGATAAAATAGTGCGAGTGAGTTGTGAGAAATTTTAGATTTAAGTCAAGCTATAATCTAATTTTCAAAAAATAAAAAACAATAGTAATATTGTGTGGGCTAACCTACGTGAAATATGTATGAACTCACATCTTACAAGTAGATTCTAACTAAAATTTTTGATGTTTTAATCCCATTCTTTTCCCCTTAAAACCAAGTCAGCATAAATATTGGCTGATATGAATTGTAATATCACTTATTATTTATTGCATCGCGGTCATCACTTTCCTTCTCTTTGTTGCACAAATTCTTCTTTGTCTCTTTTTTCCAAGTCATGGATTAACCCTAACGTTTCTGAGTAGAAATTTGCTTCAGTGTGACCAAATTTTAACATCTTTATTATTGTTATTTTCCAACAACTGGGAAGCCATCTATTATATCTCTTGTTGGGATTTGGGTCAAACAAATAGTCCCACATCGACTAAATATGGAGAAGGTCTTGAGAAAATAAGGATTTGCGCCACTCCACCTAATAAGTTAACATTTTGGTATGGAACCCAATGTCCTTCAATTGGCATCAGATTCAGGCCCCGAACTTAGTCATGTGTGCAGGTAATGTTCGATGTTATTGATTCCCAATTTGATGCAAGAAGACGCAATAGTGAGCCTCAAGAGGGGATTGTAGGGATTTGGGTGTAACAAAATTGTAGGGAAAGGAGATAAAAGCTTGTTGGAAAGAGTATTTTAACTCATTAGAAGAGATAGTGCAGAGATCGTAGTCCAGAAGGAGCAAGAACGTAGTCCACAGCATGTTAGAACAGAGGTCGGCCGGCCGACCGCCTGACCGGCATGCATAGCATTGCACAGCAGCAGCCCGGTCGACCAAAGTTAGGCACGGTCGACCGACTGTCATGCACCAACTTTCTGTTGGCGATGGTCGACCGAAGAAAGGGGCCAGTCGACCGACAGTCGGATCTGCTTGTACTATCCGGATTCGAACTCCGTTTCTGATCCGGAGTCGAATCTAATTGTGATCTCCTAAAACTCCAGGACTCTACCTATAAATAAAGGGATTGAGCCCCCATGGATTGTAACTCGAAAAAAAAGCCTGTAATTGATTGTTGAATCAATAAGATCTCTCTCCCTTACCCTGAGTACGTAGGTAAATTGTCGAACCTCGTTAAATATTGTCTTTGGCTTTCTCTCTTGTTTATTTGTTCTTGTTTGTACTTTTCTAATGCATCTCTCTCTGTTGATTGGGGTTTCTCATTGGTTGTTGCATCGCGCGCGCAACAAAGATGATCTTGATTATATAAGAATTTGGGTCTATCCATCTAATAATTAACTTTTTAAGATAGAACCCTAAAGTCAGTCCTTCATCTCGATCTCCAACATTTTCTTTTCTATCTATAAATCCAGGAAATCAAATGATATCATGATGTTGTCCGATCCTATGGCCATTAATCATTCGATACCTCACTTGGATAAGAAGTAAGAGGGAAATCAAAGACTTTGAAGTCCTATAATATTCACATGTGTGTTGGGATTTAGGTCGAACAAATAGTCCCACATCGGCTAGACGTGGGGATGGTCTTGGGTTTATAAGGATTTGGGCAACTCCACCTAAAAGGCTAGTCTTTTGGGATGGAGCCCCGAGTCCTACAATTGGTATCAGAGCCATGCCCCGAACTTAGTCGTGTGTGTGGGTGATGTTCGACGATGTATAGATCCCCCCAATAGCGTAAAGGCGCAATGGGCCTGCCCACCCCACTGGCGCAAAAAGGCGCAATAGGCCCCTGTGAAGCTGTTTGACTCTCGAGAGGTCCTCGTAGAGGAGTGACCGTGGTGCTCGTAGAGGAGTGACCGAACTGCAGTTGGTACTTCACATAAGGCGTGCTGATCGCCCACGCAGTGAAGAATTGGATCTCGATGGAGCATTTGATCTTCCGGTGCCCCTGTGAAGCTAATGTCTAGCTCTCGAGAATTTGGCAGTGGTCCTCGTAGAGGAGTGACAGACTGCAGTTGGTACTTCACATAAGGCGTGCCGCCACCTCACGCAGTGAAGAGTTGGATCTCGATGGAGCATTTGATCTTCCGGTGCGAAGATAGTTGAGCTTGCAGGGAGACTCTTTGTTCGAGGGGGGATTGTTGGGATTTAGCGGCTAGACGTGGGGATGGTCTTGGGTTTATAAGGATTTGGGCAACTCCACTTAAAAGGCTAGTCTTTTGGGATGGAGCCCCGAGTCCTACAATGTGTCTCACACACATGAATCAAACCGCTAATAATTGAGGCATCCTTTGCTACTCATCCAACGGCACACATCCCATCCGCTCTTTCATGGCTCGTACCTACATTGAATGGTAGGTATATTACGGTGATAGACTTTGAACGGTGGAACTTGAGTTATCCTCACACTCTAATGATCACTACGAATTTCCCTGCGCACGCACATGCCCTAGCTTTTTAAACGTGGAGTCCTCAATCATCAAACTATCATAATTCATCTGATACAAAAAAATTGATCGATTCCCTAGATAGTTTATTACGTGAAACAAATGGGCTCCCTCCCGTCCAGTGCCACTGAGCTTAAGCTGCCTTCGGGTGGCGTTCGAAAGGGAGCTTGGAGCAAAGAGGAAGACGAGTTACTGAGGAAGTGCGTGGAGAAGTACGGAGAAGGGAAGTGGAGTTCCGTCCCCAAGAGAGCGGGTAAGTGAAAGCATACTCGTCCTACTGTGTGGGTTTCTTCTTCCGGCACGATCAACTCACTCTGTATGTATGTATATACATATATATGTTTGTATGTTTAGGCCTCGAGAGATGTCGGAAAAGCTGTCGCCTCAGATGGGTGAACTATCTTTCTCCGGCCATCCATCGCGGGAAGTTCAGAGACGACGAAGTTGACCTTATCATTAGGCTTCACAAACTCCTAGGTAACAGGTAAAGGGAGAATTTTTTTTTTTTTCAGACTTTTCTTGCCAATTATATCACTTGTTTATAATTACTTTTTCTTTAAGTAGATCACGGAGAATGACCACCGATTAAATAAGAAAATAAACTATAAGATAAAACAGAAGAAGAAGCTAGTTAAAGGGAAATTAAAATACCGATATTCTAGATTTTATTTTTTTTAATTTGTGGTCAATTAATATTAGTTTAAATACGACTCTTCTACTAATAAACCACACATTCTAGACTTTCTCCTAGCCAGAAATTTTGCAGTTTATTGTTTGCTTTCTTTTGTGCGCATGAAGCATGGTTTCAAATATCAGCAATATTGTATCGAGTTTCAAAATAGTATTATAATATTAGAACTATAATATCATCTGATATTAGAATCGATATTATTGATATAATCAATATTACTGATATTGCAGGTCAAGAATGACGATATGATTCTATAAACTATTAGATGATACTCGATATTGATACTGAGATTTTAAATCATAATCTGATGAAGAAAGAAATTCCACTACATCATAATAGATTTTCAAAAAAGAAATTTAAACCAAAAAAAGCACGAAAGCATCAACGAGGCAAGTTGCTTTCATGTTCATGTTAACTGTAGTTAATTTTTATCTTTACTTTTTATATTTTTATTTTTATTTTTGTTTTTATCTTTTTTGAGTGAAAAAGTTGTTAGTGGTATCAAGGCGTTGCACTGATGCAATCACGAGATCTTCATGTCACAGTTGACAGTGACAATGTAGCCAACTGAACGACTTACTTAAATGATTGGTTTTTGTGGGGGACCGGTCGAGGCTTCATTTTTGTGACACGACGACCTTAAATAATAAATAGCCCCGGAAATTTACCGTACGTATTAATTAGCGTAATCATTTTGTTGGCGGCACGTAGACTTATCACTATTGAACTAGAAAAGCTAGTAATTCCATTTCAGGTAAGAAAAGAAGTAAACACATAAATATTTTCTTATTGGTATTTGAAATAAGAAAAGATTGTGTGGTTGTTTTGCATAAATTAGTTTTGGGCTCGTGTCATGCACGTGAGTGGAAGTGATATGATTCCCCTCAGCCAAGGAAATTGGTTATGGCCTCTTCACAATCCTTACTAAATTGAGACATATAGAGATTAAGGATGAAAGAGTTCAATTTAACAACTTTGTTGAATTTGATTTTCACGTATTTCTTTTTTATAATCTAGTAGGGATTAAATTTTTAGACTTCAAAAGTTTGAGAGGAAAATTTTACAATATTAATGATATAGCGGAAATTTATAAATAAGTAAGATTTCAGATATATGTATCTAAAATCCCCAAGAAAATTACGGGGTTAACTCTCAAGCTGGGGCGGATTCACATACAGTTCAGTGTTGGGAGATGCTCACGCTAGATTTTATAAAATAATAAAATACATACAATTTATAACTTTATTGTATACATTCTCTTCTTTTAGATTATTTTTACTAGCATAAAAACACTTTCGAGCTCTAACTTAAGTGATAACTTTTAAATGTAAGTTATTGGATGTCACAAGTTAAAGGTTTTGTTAAGTGAAACATTATTTTTTTATTTTTTCTTTCTTATTATATTATATTTACGCTCACACTGATATTCTTATTATATTTACGCCCACACTAAAAAACATCATATGTCTGCCACTACTCTCAAGTGAATCTGCACAACTCTAAAATCATCGTTTAATCTTCTTGGAGAAACCCCTATCAGTGTAGAATTAGTTCATGGTGCACTTACCATTGCAATGAGAAAATATGTATCACAATAAAAACAATAACTATAAGAATTCTATTTTCAGGTGGTCTCTAATTGCAGGCAGAATTCCAGGCAGGACGGCAAACGACATCAAGAACTACTGGAACTCTCACCTGAGCAAGAAATTAGATGCCCAACGTGGGAAGAAGAAGGAAGAAGCAATTGACATGAACAATCCCGGAGTTGTTAATCCCCAGCCTCAGAGTGCCTCCAAGAGCTGGATGTGGCCAAAGAAACCACAAGAAGATGAAGGGAGACCCCAACATGACCAAGACTCGACCAGGCCGCAAGTGCCGATGATCGTCGAGCACGAAGAATGGCTGAACGAGTTGATCAAGAGTTGTCACGAAGAGGAGCTAGCTGCTAAGCTCTCTCACGCTGAGAATAATATTGTGAGCTCTCCAGATTTCCACTTCAGCCATGAAGTGGAGGAAGTCATGGATGATGCGCTGTTTTCTGGAGCGGTTAAAGAATGGGAAAAATTACTCCAGGACAATATTTATTTGGAGTGATTATTAATTAATTTAATGATAAATGAGTTTTTAATATATAAGTTCTTAACAAATGTTATATTTTGATATCAGTGCCTAACAAATTGTTATTTGGATATTAGCTTATAACAATAGGAGACCCACTTGTTAAGAGTCTCTAATAAATTATTATTTGAATATTAGTACCTAACAATGGGAGACTCACTTGTTAACAGTCCCTATCAAATTATTATTTGGGTATTAGTACCTGAGACACACTTGTTAAGAGTCCATACGGTTAACAAGATGAGACCCATTTGTTAAGAGTCCCTAATTAAAATTAAAATATGAGTTTTTTAAATACAAATTCATAATAAATTTATATTTTAATATTAGTTTCTAAATTGTTTCAAAATAATAATTTCTCACTCATCTAGCTTTAGAGAGCATCAAGACATGAGACTCAGAAAGGTCATGCACTTAGATCGAGTGACATCTATAGAAAATGAATACCGGATATTGATAGGAGGATATTTTTATCTAGTATTTAATTTTAGTTAATTTTAACATAATATTCTTATCATTTGAAATGATTTTTAACCATAGAGATTCTTAGCAAATAAGTCTCATATTGTTAGAGACTAATATCTAAATAATAATTTGTTAGGGACACTTAACAAGTAGCTCTTATATTATTAGGGACTAATATTCAAATAACAATTTATTAGGAATAATATCATAATATAAAATTTGTTAGGGACTTATATCTTAAAAACCCATGATAAATTACAAAAACCTTTCTTCACTATTAGAATGAATGAGTGAAAATTTTTTAACTATCAAATTCAGCAGAGAACACCCTTGTGCTGTTGAGAAGCTAATTGGGAAGAAGAAAGAACACAGATTAAATACATAATCAAATACATCAGAATTTTATGTGAAAAATTCAAACCGTGAAAAACTACAGAGCCGAACGTAAATCCACTAAATTATTAGAGAGATTACAAGAGAAAAAGGGAGAAATTCACAGCCACTCTGTATTACAATGACATACACACAGTCCTAATGACGGCACGTATTCTATTACAGAGAAAACTAGGGTTATAAGTTATAAAATCACCAAATTGCTTTTGATGTGTTCTTCAAGTTTCATGGTCTACGAAGCTTTCAGACTGGACCGCTTCTCCGCTACGCATCTCCGAGGTACTACTCTGCATTGTCGCTTCAGAGTGCTCCTCCAGAGTAGTATCAAGCTGCTACTCCGTAGCGAGACTCCGACCTTTCCCTCAATTTGAAACTCCCAACTCGCCCGACCTCTTTAACAGCAGTGCTTCACCCTCGCTCCAGAATATGCGAGAACTTCTCAAAGTAATTTTGTTTCAGGGGCTCCGCCCCGAACCCTTGGGAGGGGAGCCCCCACCCCCTTCCAACTCTCACGGCGACCTGACGCAGGTCGATCCGCGTAGGGGCGAAAAATTATCAAGGCAATAATTAGGTTCCACAACTTAATATTGAAAATAATTCAACATATGTGGGCTCACATATGTGACTTTAATGTGTATGACTATATTAAAGTATAGTCCAAATTAATTATGATCTAATGAATTAATAATTGGACTAATAGGTATTAAATTGTCGTGGATTTAATGTGTAGAGATAATTATGTAATTTCTAATTTGATGAAGGGTCAAATGGGAAAATGAATAATTGAAAGAATCAGTTATTGTTTAAGAGAACATGGTCCCCAAAGGAACATATCATCTTCTTCTCTTTGAGATCCCTTCAAGCAGAGAAAAAATCCTATAGGAATACGGATCTTTTGAAAGGTCTTCTCCATCCCAACAATTTAAGAAATTCAGTCATGGATCATTGTACGCTTCCGCCTTTAATATTTTAATTTTTTCATATCTCTGAATCTTCATAAAGACTAGATCTATATTTAGGGTTTGATCTATGCTAAAGATAGAGTCACAATTTTGATCTTGTTTACTTTAAGGATAATTATTGTAAATCGAATCTTTTTATTGTTAATTCAAGTTCCATCACTTAATACCTTATACTATTTAAATAATTTAAAATTCCCTCAAACTAATCTATCATAATAGATGGTGAAGTTTTACTATATCTTAACTAATACAAGTTTCCTTTTCGCTAAATTTAATTGAAAAAACATTTATTGTCAAATACTATAATAATATAGGCTACTTTTTACTAAATTTTAAGAAGAAAATCCTGCATTCACTACTGAGGAGCAATGAGCCTATTAAAGTATAATGTTATTATTATGATTTTCTATTTTATTTTATATGCTATCTTATAACAAAAGTTTGAAATCCTTACGGAAAAAATGTGTCACCTTGTTTGTTTTTGGAAGAGAAGAAAGAGAACAAAAGCGGGAGAAGCTAAAATGAAGAGAGAAGGGTTGGAAGAGATATCTTAACAATTCAACTGTTTGATGGGTTAAAAAAGGGAGGGAAGGACAGGGAAGCGGCAAAAGGAGAACCAAAAACGAGAAAAGAAAAGAGGAAGAATAAAAAAAAGAAGGGAAAATTACCTTTAAGCCTCTTAGTGTAGTTTTCTGACTCTAAAGTTTGAACTTATTCCAAAACCCTACAAATATCTTTTTTTGCTCAACCACCCCGCCTTTGTACTTGGGTAGTTAGACAGGTAAGAGCTGGGTTTAATTGTTTCCCTTATCATCGTCACGATAAAATGAAACATGTGAGACGTATTAACTGCGTTCAAATGCAGAAAAAGGTGTGTGCAATGTCCCACATGCAGAAAATGGTACAAAATCTTATAGATTATCCATTTAAAGCATCGAATTTGTCCACCTTGTATAAAACCTTGCAAGCTCAAAAACTATCTCCCTGTAGTATCAAATTTGTATACATGGTGCAACGAAAAAAAAATACAAACTCAGAAATTGTCCACCTGCAACATCAAATTTGTCCACATGTAACTATGTTATACAATTTTCTTTAAATAAAAACTTTAAATAATGTGAGATTTTGTGATTTTTTTTAATAGCATTGAATGTTGCATTACTAGTCTTAGATATCTAATATGCTTATTTTATGAGAAAGTGTCTACCTTTATTGTATAATATTTAATTAGGAAAGAAAATTAAGAAATTTTCTATTTAGTTTTTTATCTATACATTCGGCTATTTTTTCTTTTTGGCTATCATTCTTTTCTTATAATTTAATTTTCTGAATTCTCTAATCGCAACAGTGTTCCTAATAAATGTTCTCGCTAATTTGAGAAAAATAAATATATTAAACTAAAAAGTAGATAATTTTATATGAAATATAGACATACTAAATAAAAAGTGGACATTTTTATAAGAAAAATAGAATTAAAATCAATTTTAATGAAATATCTAACTTTTTTTAGTCAGTTTTATACTTAAGCTTAATTTATCTGCCTATACGTTAATTGTCCACATTATTGTCATTCTGTCCACCTATAGGTCACTTGGCCACCTGTTACTAAAATTCTCCACCACAATTTAATTGTCCACTTGTATTTGAAATTGTCCATATTATTTTCAGTCTATCCACATATAAGTCAAATTGTCCGCTTCTTACTGAAATGTCCACTTCAATTAAGTTATTCACTTGTATTTAAAATTGTCCATATTATTTTCAATTTGTCCACTCATCGGCCAAATTGTTTACTTCTTATTAAAACTGTCCACCTCAATTATGTTGTTGTTTGTACTAAAATTGTCCACATTATTGTCAGCCTATAAAAAAATGGACAATTTTTGTTCTGTTTTTCTACAAAATTGTCCACTTTTTATTTTGTATGTCTATATTTCATATAAAATTATCTATCTTTTTAGTTTAATATATTATTATTCTCAAATGAGTGAGAACGCTTATTGGGAACACTGTTACGATAAAATAATTCAAAAATTAAATTTATAAGAAAAATAGATAATTTCTCGTAAAATAAACTATTAAAAATCTATTACCACTAATACACGCATTAAATATTATTAAAATCTCAAATCTTACAAATCTCAAATTATTTAAAACTTTATTTAAAGAAAATCCTATAACACAGTACATGTAGGCAAATTTCTTGCTACAAGCAAACAACTTTTGAGTTTGCATATTTTTTCATACAAAGTGGACAAATTCAATGCGACAAGTGTACAGTTCCGAACTTTTATCTTTGCATACATCGGATAGACAAATTCGATGCTATAGGTGGATAATTTCTAAGTTTACAATTTTTTTCTCTATATTCACAACATTAGCAACAATTTCTTACTAAATGATATGAAAAATATTACCCAAAATCATGAATATGTCTACTCAACACAAAATCAATGTACATTTATGCTACAAAGTATTAAATGCCTTGCAATGAAAGATCTCTGCTAAAATTTTCTTTATCAATATGAATCTGTTGAGTTACTCTGAGGTGGATAAATAATAGAGAAAGACGGACAAACTTGGAGCCGCTCTGGGCAGCGCGTGAGCAACACATGACGAGCATTAGATACGTTTCACACAAGTTACATTAGTCAACAAAGATGGAGTCATCTCATCAAGCGCAATACTAAAATTACAAAAATACATGTAGTTGTGATAAGCTTTTTATGGGGACAGAGGGGTAAGTGAAAATCACTTAGAAGCGTGGGTGGGGGAATAGATGATATGCTAATCAATATGCAAAAATAAAAATCTAACTAACAATTCTACACAAATAATGCTACAACAAGTAAAAGATACAATTATTCAGCAATTCAAAACCAAAGAGTGAAACCAGATACTCTATGAAGAGCTCTGAAATTCTACTCTATATTCCTCTTAAACGAGGGTTGAGATGCACAATTACCATCTTGATTGAAGGAACAAAACCGATAAATCAATAACTAGAGCAATAAAGCAATAAGTATCAAATGGAAAAGAAAGAGCAATAAACAAAATGTAAACGAGTAAGAGAGAGTGAGAAAAAGTAGTAGTCATAAACACAAGAGATTTATTTCGAGATTCGAGCAATTTGCTCTACATTCCCGCCATCACTGCAACGAAGAATTTTCACTTTCTCCACTGGGAACTCAATAACAATAGATCTACACAACACTTAGAGCTTCAACTCTAACCTTCAAACCTCTACTTAAGAGAAAAGAATAAAACAAATGAAGATTACAATCACTTGGAGATCATATAGATATCAAATTATCTCAATAACAACTTCTTATAGTATAAAGTGGAGATCTGAGGCTCAATAAATTATGAGAGAAAAATTAATAGAAAGATTGTTCTTTGGAAGCTTAAAACTTGCAGAAAATGATTAGAAATGAAAGCTCTTTGAAAACTTGAAACTTGAATTTTTTTTTTCTTAAAGTTTCAAAGATTTTTCTTGATTTTCTTAGATGAAAACTCTCTACAAATGACCTCTACTTTATAGGAAGAAAGGAAAAATCATTAGAGAGTTAATCTAGACATTAGCTAACAGATAAAACCCCAATAAAGCAAAATATACATGTTTGGCGATAAAACAAAATACTTTAAATTCAAAATTTCCCGTTTATAGCCATTACTGTAGTTTCTGCATGTCTGGGGGTCGAGCACGGTCGATCGGCCATGGCTAATTTAAAATAGATGTTGCCTACGGTCGACAAACCGGACATTCGGCCAGGGAAAGGAAAACCAACAGAGAGCTCAGTCTGGGCAGTGGAACGCTTGATCGACCTGCCAGAACAATCCTCGAACAGTGCTAGTGGATCGGTCGACCGGCTACACAACCTGGGGCATGTGCACGCTTTGTGCATGCCCGATCGACTGCCCGATCGACCGTGAAGAATACATAATTGTTCTGCACAAAGACTGGTCGACAGGGTGATCGACCGTCTCAGCCTTAAAAACTTAAAAAAATATTTTTAAATTATCTATGTGATTTTGAAAAATATTTTTATGTATAGAAAATAGCTTTGACTAGGATAAAGCTATGAAACATATATATATATATTATATATATATATATATATATATATATATATATATATATATATATATATATATATATATATATATATATATATATATATATATATATATATATATATATATATATATATAATAAAAATTAAAAATTTGATAGTAGATTAAATATGTATCAATAAGACTAAATAGATAAAATTTGTTATATAAAAAATTTTGTGTGTGTGTGCGCGTAAAACTTCTTGAGCTTCTAATCTAATACTCTAAATTTAAACATACTAAATTCTTATAAGAGTTTAACTATCTTCAAGTCTTTTTCGAGTAGGTTTCTCCAAATTTTAAGTTTTGACCCTCCGAACTTGAGTCTCATTTTTGGATCAACTTGAGTGCTTCAATACTTTCTTTTAAGAGAAGAGTGAAGTAAAACCCTAACTGTTGAAACCTATAAACTCAAAAACACTTGAATTTGATTAGCACCTCATAACTCATGAGCTTTGGAATCATGAAAACAAAACGGCAAATTGTACCCTTGGACCAACAATAAGCACATGGGAAAGAAGGCCGAGCAGTTGTTTAGCACTGTTTGAAAGTACAGAGACTTTTAGGGACGGGAAACTACATCCAGGTGCTAAAAGACAATTTTTCCCCCAAAAAAAAAAAATCTTGATCCTAGAGCTCCAAAGCTCTTCCCCATTCAAAACCATGTGAAGAAAAAAATGGAAGAGAAAATGCCACATAAGTAGAATGGAAGAGAGAAGAAACTACTTTTGCCAACCAAATGCTTGAAGCGGAGAAGAAATCTCTCCTCATGAGTTCTTTTTCTCTTCTTTCTCTCTTCATGCCAAACAAGCCAGCTCGAACAACCGAGTGAGTGCATGAACAGCATCATGCACGTACATGATTGTCCTGCTTTCATAATTCATGTGACTGTTACATCATCCTTGTTCATACACTCCGTACTGTACATGTGTATGCGGTGGTGTAGCCAGCGGGAGGGGGATACTTTTCTACAACGGTCTAAATGTTCCTTGTCCTTCTCGAAAAAACTATCAAGACAATGGTAGGCACAAGATCTTTTTTAGTGCATACATAATAGAATTGTAGTAGACTCATAATTTTAATAGTATTAAATAAAATCTGTCGAGATACAATACGAGGGTCTCAATTGGGACCGTGAATACTGCAACAACTGAAGAAAGTGATGAGTTCATTATAGTGTGATGGATGATCTTACTGTGATGCACATGTTCGCGATTTCTAGCATTATCATGTTGGTCAAGTTTATATATGAGATTGTTGGACCCTATAGGGGGATGGATAGGGTCAAGGGTGATTTTTCAATAATTAAAAGCAAATTAATAGATTTTATGCTATTGATAGAATCACTGGCATGATTAGTTAAAACTGCTAGCTGAATCTAATAAAACTTCTAGCAAGATGGTCAGATATGAATATTAAAATCTTCCTCAGTATTATTCAGTGCTGGTATAATATGTGCAATGTGCTGAAAGGATGGGGTGGTAGAATCAAGCAGAAAATAAATAAATAAATCAGCCAAAATTAATAAACAAATTAAATAACAAAAAATTTAATCTATAACAATAATCGTAAATAATAACGAGTAATAGTAAGAGGAACACTATAATTTTAGGGTGGTTCGGGAAATTCCCCTATTGTAGGGAGAGAGGAGATAGAGAAGACATCGGAAGGTAGCACAGAGATCGGAAGACAAAGGAGAAAGAAGGCGCATCGAAGCAGGCCTAGTTAGCACCCAGTCGACCGCACGGCACGGTCGACGTGGAGAAGGTCGGTCGACCGCCTGGTCGACCGGTGTGCACGACGTGCACAGGGTTAGCTCAGTCGGCCGCCCGGTCGACCGTGGCATGGAACGGTCGACCGCCCGGTCGACCGACTGAAAGTAGGCTGCTCTCGGTTTGGGTCCGGTCGACCGCACGGTCGACCGTGGACATCGGTCGGTCAACCGACAGACGCGTTTTGACTTTCCTTTTGGGATTCGGATTCCTTTTCTGTTTGGGATCGAATCCAGCTGGGGTTTCCTAAAACCCAGGGACTCTGTGGCTACAAATAAGGGCTAGAGCCCTCATGTATTGTATCCAAGGTATCCCACTGAAAATCTCCATTAGAAATTCCTTGAAAAAGGAATAAGTTGTAATTGATTGTTGAATCAATAAGATCTCTCTCTCCCTTACCCCGAGGACGTTGGCACGTTGTCGAACCTCATTAAATACTGTGTTGATTGCTTTTCTCTATTGTTTCTCTGTTCTTGTCGTGTTGGATACGTCTCAGCTGCATCTGTCTCCCGCCTGGTTGGTGGATTTCTCAGAGAGGTTGTTGTCCTGCGCACAACAATTGGTATCAGAGCCAGGTACGACTTGGGATCTTGTGTTGAATCCAAGGGCATCAATTGCTACTTGGCGGAGATCGTGTGTCGATCTCGGAGCGGCGTTGGAACTGTTTGTGGGATCATGTGTCAATCTCAAAACAGCGTGTAGATTGCTCGAGGAATCAATTTGGAGAAGATTGCTTCAGAAACTCTTCAAGGGTTTTGCGTAGAGGTAAAGATCCTATCTTTATCTAGTTTATTTTATCTAACTCCGTTTGTTTTTGCATTGCTTTGAAGAATCAGTTGAGAAGATGGCTGGAGAAGGTACATCATCAGAAAAATCTATGAATTCACATCCGCTGAGGATTGATGTGGTGAAGTTCAACGGCATGATCAACTTCGGTATGTGGAGGTATGAGGCGATGGATGCCTGACGGCATCAACCTCGAAGACACTCTACGGTTGGAGAAGAAGCGCGCATCGACAGCGGAAGAAGATTGGGACAAGATGAACCGTACGGCGTGTGGCTTGATCAGGTCTTGTCTGACACAAGACATCAAGTATCATGTGTTACATGAGACATCTGCGAGGTAGCTGTGAGTGATCCTGGAGAAGAAATATCTGACAAAAAGCATAGAATCGCGGTTGCAGTTGAGAGTAAGCTTTATAGTTTTCAAATGCAAAGAGGATGCTCCATCAATGAATACTTGAATCGCTATATGAAGCTTCTTACAAATCTAGTTAATATGGATGTGGAGATCAATGAAGAAGATAAGGCGAAAATCCTATTGAATTCTCTCCCTAGGGAAGAGTATGAGACCTTTACTCTTACATTGATCAATGGAAGAAAGTCCCTTAACTACAGTGAGGTGTCTGCTGCTCTTGTGAGCTATGAAGTAAGGAGACAAGACCGACTGTCTTCTTCGGGGAACACAATAGCAGAGGCATTGGCAGTAAGAGGCAGGAGTTCCAATAGGAAGGGAAGAGATGATCAGGGAAGATCAAAGTCCAGATCAGGCTTCAGAGATCTGAAGAGGAATCAGTGCGCCTTATACAAGGAGCTAAGGCACTGGAAAGTTGATTGTCCAAAGGCCAAAGTTAAGAAGATGGAGTCAAAGACTGAGGCGAATCTCGCACAGGCGGATGGATCGGATTCAGACTCATCGATATTTTCTCTCTCTGTTACTACTCCTACTGTTGATTACTCAGATAAGGCTGAGTGGATCTTAGATACCAGAGCCACCTATCATGTGTGCCCGAACAGGGCCTGGTTTTCTAATTTTGAGAAGCTAGATGGATATTACACGGTCATAGGTAATGATCATCCGTGTAATATAGAAGGGATGGGTACAGTCCGTATCAAGATAGAAGATGGGATAGTACGAGAATTGAGGAGATGAGATATGTACCTTAACTCAAAGGAATCTTATCTCTGTTGGTGCTTTGGAAGCATTGGGCCTTGTGGTATCTATACGAGATAGTGTTCTCAAGATGACCAAAGGCTCAATGGTGGTTATGAAGGGCGTCCGTCGGGAAAATCTCTACTACTTGAAGGGTAGTATGGTTACAGGTCAAGTGGAGACTTCTAATTTTTCAGATGATGGTTGCACAAAGGTCTGACAGGTGAAGGTCGGACATGGAGGTGAAAAGTCTTTACAAGCTCCTGCAAAGAAGGGATCATTAGAAGGTGCTGCTACCTGCAACTTGGAGGGTAAACACAGCATTTTGGACAAGAAGAAGGTGAAATTCAGCACCAGTACTCACCGCTCAGAAGGTCTTCTCGATTGTGTTCACGTAAGCGTTTGGGGACCTGCTAAGACTACATCACTTGGAGGTCACAGGTATTTTGTCTCTTTTATTGATAATTTATCTAGGCATTGTTGGATATATCCCTTGAGATAAAGGTGTGAAGCCCTAAATATGTTGGTGAAGTGAAAAGAAAGAATGGAGAAGTAGACAGGTAGGAAGACCAAGGAGCTATAGATTGTAAAGTTGTAAGAGACATGAACCAATTCCTACGATTTGGCCAGAACACTGGTATTGGTACTCACTTCACAGAAGGTATACATGAGTTGGCTAAGGAAATAAACCGTTCCTTGCTGGAGAAGGTTCGTTACTTGTTGTCTAATGCAAGATTAGACAAATCGTTTTGGGCTGAGGCGATTGTGTATGCTAGCCATCTCATAAATGGATCGACTGCGATAGAAGGTAAAACTTCATTGGAAATTTGGTCTGGGAAAGCTGCTCAAGATCATGGTTGCTGCGGGAATTTGGAAGTCCGACCTACTTCAGTGCCAAAGATGGCAAGGTGAATCCGCGAGCAAAGAAGTTTTTATTTTGGGGTGTCAAGAGAAATATGAAAGGCTACAGGTTATGGGACTCCGAAAATAGGAAGATCGTGTTGAGTCGGTATGTCACGTTTGATGAGACTTCAGTGTTGAAGTCTACCGTCTCTCAGCAGGTGGAGAGGACGGAGACCAAGGAAGTATCGCAGCGGGTGGAGGTTGATGCTACTCCACCATCTCCAGTTGGTTCGGTATCAATGAAGACTTCACCGGATGTGACACCGGGTGGAGATTATGTAGCCATGGTTGATATTGAATAGGTTGAAGACTTTGTTGAGAATGTTGAATTGTTTGTAGCCATTGGAACTAAAGTAAAATCACGCACGTGGATAAAGAAGCATGAATCTCAAGCTTGTGACCGCGACAAGCTCAAGTTGCAGGCCGTTGTTCTCCATGACGGTATTGAGGAGGTTCATATGACTCAGCCAGATAGGTTCGCTGCTGCAGATCTAGGTACAAGTGCTTGAGCTTGATGGAGCTCATTTGAATGAACTACGGTTAGCTTGATCCATTGGGCAAGGTAAGTAGGCAGCCGTAAAGGCGCTGCCACATTTGGTGATGCAACCCGTATGAAGCTGTTTGGGTTCTCGAGAAGCTGATTGGGACTTCACGTAGAGGTGGAGAGTTGGACTTCACGTAGAGTTGAAGCATTGTGATCTCGATGAACAGTTGATCTTCTAGTGAGAAGATGATTAAGCTTGCATAAGGGGGTATGCACCCAGTTTGTTGAAACCGATGATGGTGTTCGGTGTGCTCTACTCAGACTTGGTTGGACTGTCAGCTGAAGACAAGTAGACTGGAGAGAGGCAGTCAGTTGGAGAGTCAATGTTGACTCATGGATGAGTTCTTTGTGAGGTTATGTAGTTGCTGAGTAGGAGACAGGTTCGGTGATCGGCAAGTATGAAAGTTCTCGTAAGGTGAAGTGTAGGGAAGGCATGTGTGGTGCATCCCAGTTGATAGCTGAGCTAAAGGTTCCAAGCCGAGATCGTGTGTTAATTTCGTCGATTTCGTGTATCGATTTCGCCGAGATCATGTGTCGATTTCGCTGAGATCGTGTGTCGATTTCGCCAGGTGATAAACTGGAGTTTGTTGGTGATCAGCTCAGATTTGAAAAATCTTCACCGAGGTGGAGAATTATAGGGAGAGAGGAGATAGGAGACATCAGAAGGTAGCACAGAGATCGGAAGACAAAGGAGCAAGACGGCGCATTGAGGTAGGTCAAGTTAGCTCCCGGTCGACCGCACGGTCGACCGGTGGAGAACACCGGTCAACCGCCCGGTCGACCGGTGTACACGACGTGAACAGGGTTAGCCCGGTCGACCGACTGAAAGCAGACTACTCTTGGTTTGGGTTCGGTCGACCGCACGGTCGACTGGGACATGGGTCAGTCGACCGACAGACGCATTTTGACTTTCCTTTTGGGATTCGGATTTCTTTTCTGTTTGGGATCAAATCCAGCTGGGGTTTTCTAAAACCCATGGATTCTGTGGCTATAAATAAGGGCTAGAGCCCTCATGTATTGTATCCAAGATATCCCACTGAAAAACTTCATTAGAAATTCCTTGAAGAAGGAATAAGTTGTAATTGATTGTTGAATCAATAAGATCTCCCTCTCCCTTGCCCCGAGGACGTTGGCACGTTGCCGAACCTCGTTAAATACTGTGTTGATTGCTTTTCTCTATTGTTTCTCTGTTTTTGTCGTGTTGGGTACGTCTCCGGCTGCATCTGTCTCCCGCCTAGTTGGTGGTTTCCTTAGAGAGGTTGTTGTCCTGCGCGCAACAGCCACATCTACCACCTAGAGGTCTCGACTTTAAAAATTTTAAATCCACTAATTAGCTTCTTCCCGAAGCAACAATTATACTGCCAAGATTCTCTCTGAGCTTGAACTTTTAATTTTCTCCTCAAAGAGTTTACAACAAGCAAGATTCTCTTCTAATTTGGACTCATCTCCCATACACCAAGAGGGAACACAAATTTGCAAAAGTATTTGATCTCTAAAAATAAAGATGAGAACTAATAAGCTCAATAATCAAAAATAAAAATAGAATTGAGGCTCTATATAATCAAGAAGTATAAACAAATTATCTTTAATAATTTTGGTAGAAATTATCGAGAATAAAAAATGATTGAGAATTTAAACCCTTGATTCTTTAATCTCAATTGAATGAAGAGATTTTTGAAGTTTGGTGAGGACTACAAAGCTCAAAAATTCTTTTGATTGAAAAAAATTAAGTTTTGATTCAATGGTCTTTGGATCAGAAGATTATAGCTCAAAATTATCATAATAATGTTTGAGAATTTTGTAAGAGAAATGTAAATAGTAGAAATCTTGAAACTCAAATTCTCCAACAAAGAAATTGTAAAATGACAATTGGTTGATAAGAGTTGATAATGAAATTTAAGATTGATCACTTTTTGAGAAGAGAGTTGGTGAAGATTGATGAAACTTCTCTAAAAATTGTAGGATATAACAATTAAATCTCACAATTTTATTTGTGAAGTAAAATTTTCTCACTCAGTTTTCTCTCTATTTTTCTTGCAGAAAGCTTCGAAGTCATTCTACATTTAAGGGCTTGTTTGTTTCGTCGTAAAAGGTCGTAAGTCACAAGTGACTTATGGTGTTTGTTTCATCATAAGCTGTAAAATATACTTGCATCTCACTTACGATACATTTACAATACAATAGTTAATTTTGTGGTCATGTAAATCTCACTTACAACCTATTTGCACTGTAAACAGTTAATTTCGTGGTCATGCAAATATGTATTGGTGACAATTAATTGTAATTAGATTAATATTTTTATTATTAGATTAATTTTTTAATTATGAGAAATTTTTTATTATTAAATTAAAGTTTTTATTATTAATTTAATAATTTTTATGCATTTAAAATTTAATATATTTAAATTTTTAGATTTACTAATATTTAATATTTTAATTATTTAATATGTATTTTTTAATATTTTTAGTTTATTTTTAATTATTTGATATATTATTATATTTACTGTTTTTAGTATTTATTGACATTTTTTATTATTTTTATTTTTCATTTTTAAATATTTTTAAATATTTAATTATATTTACTTATTTAATGTGTAATTATTTAATAGTTAGTATATTTAATTTTTATATTTCTAATATTTAATGATTTTTAATATTTTATTTAATTATTTATTAATTATATTTCTAATATAATTAACTTAATTTTAAATTGTTAAATTTATTTAAAAATTATATATTATTAATATTTACTATTTTTAGCATTTATTTTTATTTTTATATATTTTTAAATCTCCAATTAGTTAATTTTGTGGTCAACTTTTGCAGTTAGAACTTACACATTACGATAACCAAATACCGTAAAATATAATACACTTTTTCACTTACAATTTTTCATTACCAAACAAACAGTAAAATTTATTTGCATGTAACTCATTTATAATTATAAAAGAGCTTACCACTTAACGAATTACAACTTTTGATCAATTACGATAACCAAACAGACCTTAAAGAAGCCCAGAAAAACAAATATCCGTTGGAGATCAAATCCCATTCTCCACAAAGAGATATGTTACATTTTTAATGCAACAGTTCAAAATTCAGACAGTGCTCTTGAGCAGCTATATTTAAAGATTTGCTAGAGGGTGAAATTTTAACGCACTAAATGCAGCACAACTATGCACTAATGGGTTGCTGGTTCTTTAAAAAAAGTAAATGCAGAGAGAAATAGAGCGGGAAAGAAAGGAGCGGCAAAAACAATTCTCTCTGTTAAATACTTATGAGACTGAAAGTGACAGTCCGAAGAAAATCAATTTGCAAAGAGAAAGAGAACAAGGGTTTAAATCTCTCTAATGCCCGCAGACTTACCGATGTGACCTAAGCTATCGGCTACAAGGGATTGTTACTCATAGCGAAACAGCTTGTGTGATAATAAAAAAATATAAATCACAAACTATAGCTTGTTGTCAAGGTGTAGGGTACAGACGTACAGTGAAAAGATTTTACAAAAACTAACTGTCACTTCATTGAAAGTGGCCAGCGAGCGAAACAGCTAGTGTGATAATAAAAAATATAAATTACAAGCTATAGCTTGTTGCCAAGGAGTCGGGTACAGTGAAAAGATTTTGCAAAAACTAACGATCACTCCGCGGGAGGGGAACACTTTCTAGCTACAAAGCTCAAGAACACAAAGGACCCACGTCACTTCACTCTGTTTCCAATGTGAGAAAAAGTGACGTGTCGTTTTAGTAAACAAATGATAATATATTTGGGTGATAATATTTTTGTGATTGCTTGACAATGGTGTCCTATGTGGGGTCACTTTTCGCACCGAGTCAACGATTATGTTGACTGACTTTTCACATCGATTCTTTTATAGAATTAATGTGAAAAGTCTTTCGTGTCAGTTCGTTTATAGAACTAACGCGAAAGGTCTTGATCAGGTCTAAAAAATCTATCATCCCCCTCTCAATTTCTCTAAAAAAATCAAATACCGTGCCCACCTCCCTCTCAAATGCCCCATACGATCTAAAAGGGTCGACCATAGGGTTGGTTGAATTAGGAACTAAAACCTTAGTGATAGTGATCATGGCACTGTGGATTCCCTCTTGATGTGCAGGGAGGTTGACGATGAGCTCTTGCGGCTCCAAAGGCCAAGCAAGTGACTGCAGCGAAAGCTTTGCTCCGAGCAGAGCAAGCTCTTCAAGCTCCATCCACGGTGGCTCGTTCTCATCCCTAGCGATCAGTGATCACCTCAAATCAACACGACTTTAGTTTCAAGTGAGATTCTTTTGCTGTCTTGTTAATATTATCTTCTTCTTTCTTTTGAATTTTAAATTTGTTAGGATCTTGAGGCGTTTTATTCTGTGAATAAGTTCTTGATTAATTGATTGATTTAGTTCATCCTCATCCTCGCCATGAACCAGAGCTCTGCCTGCGATAGAGCTTGAGGAGACCCGACGCGATGTGGAGTTCATCCTCATCATGGGCAACCCGCGAGCTCTGTTGGCGCAAGGAGTTCATCCTTATCATGGGCGACATGGAGTTCATTCCCATCCTCACCATGATGTGGAGTTTATGTAACGGTCCCAGATTTTTATCATCGAGTTAACTTTAATCCAATCCAATTATGCTAATCAATCTTATAATATTTATAATCATCTCTTAATTCATCAATTTTTTGGCAGCATTCCCTCTATATATGCGGAGTCTGCTCTGATACATCGATACATACAATTCTAAAATTTACATCGATCATATATCTATAACAATATCCCACGCAGTTTATATCACAATTTCGGTTTGATATCGCCTACTTATAAATCTCTCAAATTCAATGTGGATACAACTCAAGATAATAAATTAAGTACTTACTTGAGAAATTCTCCTCGGTATCACCGTCTAACACAAGCCAACTCAAGATAATATTCATATAGAACTTATACACAGGTCTACACATATACATCATCGAACCAAATCATACATATTCGACTATTCAGTCTAATCTATAACATCAATTCTATATACATACATATAAACAAAATACTCAATTATAAACCATTATAAAGCTTGGTAGGCCCACACAATGAATGCTTTGAGTCCTTCCAGTACTTTACCCTTGCCTTTAGCCGATATATATCTCTGATTTGCCCTGAAAACATGAAGCTATAGGGGGGTGAGCTCGACGGCTCAGTGAGTGGAGTTAATCTCATTCTTAATTGTAGCATGGTATTAACGGTGTGTAGTATACATGATATATAAAAATACAATGTATGTGGTACATGAAATATGTGATAAATGAATGCTTCTATTTGATTATCTATTTACTTTCAGCTATTGTTCAATTGATACTGATAGGTGTACATATAACCAGTGTAGATGTCTCCATTACCATATGCAATAACATATCGAACATGCCCCTAGTATCACACACACACACACACACACAAATATATATATATATATATATATATATAATATATATATATATATATATATATATATATCACACATAGACATTCATTCTCAATCATTTGTAAAGTTGCAAATATATGTATATCATAGCACCGTCTTCGCACTCCGCCCGTGCAATACGAGTCCCTTCATCCCAATATATGATATATACCTCATCTTCCCCCTCCTCCGGTGCCATACCGGTCCCTTCCTCCAGATATATTTATATAGCACCGTCTTCGCACTCCGCCCGTGATACATGTCCCTTCCTCTATAACATAATACACGCACACACACACACACATATTATACACACATATCAGCATATCCAATTCCATAAGATTCATATATCATGCACATTATTTCATATATAAAAGCAATAATACTCTCAATTAGTGTTTACCTGTTAGCTTGTATGCGTATAGGAATATTCACATAAATTTCTTAACCAAATCTTGTCGCCCATGTATATTATGTACAAAAATCAAGTAACATGCACCCATAACATTCATATCAATCATAATGTCTTCTATTCAGTAATGTACATGTCAATGCCCATGTACATCATAATTTAAAATTTTATATTAAATAAGTTATTATTCATCAGAAATCATATTTTGCAATTATTTGTATAATGCAATCTTATTTATTAAAAACCCCACTCACCTTCAAGTTGAGCGTTTTATATGAGATTCACATCAAGCACCGCCTCGTGTTTCTTTCCCGAATAACCACATCAGACACCAGTATGCCAATCTTCCTATTTTGATATTAGTAGCAATCAACATCACATATACAAAATTTAAATGAATTTCAAACGGTTTACAACTACAATGTCTCTCGCAGAAGAGAAATATTTCACAATCACTTACTACTAGGCTCTTACCCATTTGAGAATATACCAATTATTATTATTATTTCTATCACATGGTTTCAAGCACAATGAAATGTTTCTAATTAACACCCTTCATGGAGTTCATTACCCAACCCTAAATCTTACTGGTAAACCAATATCACATAGTCATAATCTATTAGGATATTCTCGTTCACAAACATTCTTCTAATTTTGTTAATAATTTTCCTCAATCAAGTTCTCACCTTCTTCCGGAGATTTCTTCGCCAATCTTAGATTCCACGTGATCCCGAACAATGATCCTATTCAAGAGAACATCAAGTTACCTTATAGTACTAGATTCATCAATATTCTTGAGGGTTAAAACTATTTTATATACTAATTCTTTGTTTAAAAGTTAAATCAAAAATTTGCCAAAATATTAGATGAAATCACCTCTAAAAATCAGATCTTGGCTGAAATTCACCCCCAAAACTTGGATATTCCCTAGGAGAAACTTTCTTTCTTCCTCCCTCGATCTCCCTACTTGCTGGATGCAGTCTCCGGCGGCCTAGCCGCGGCCGGGCGCTGGCCGCGGCCCCCCTCCATGGCCGAATGTGCCCCCTTGCTTCTCTTGTTCCCTCTCTCTTGAAGGCAAAGAAAGGAGGAAAGTGAGGAAGATAAATTTGTAAGTTCATCGAGGAGAGATGAGTTTTAGGGTTCTAACAATGGGAGTCTGAGAGGCTGAAGAGAATGGGAGATGAAAAGTTTGGACTGAAAAATTAGAGATCTCAATTCAGCCATAATTATAAGTTTGCCACACTCTCATTTCTCTCAAAGTGGTCTTGCACAAATCAAGGGCATCTTACCCCTTCATCAATTCCTTCCATGCTCACTTACCCCCTCCGCTAACTTGTACTTAGATTAAATTAATGGATATGGTTAGTGGAGTATGTATATACCATGTATGAAACTTTTGTGTATTTGAATATGTGTCACATTATACATACATGGTTATCCCTTACATTAACACTATTATTATTATGTTTTTCTATATATATAATCATTGATATATTTACATGTCACATACTTGTGAAAATTCATTTACATCAATTTCTCACTTGGTAATCAGATAATTTAATTATATAGATAACCAAATAAACTATCATGGTATAAATCAAAATTTGCATTCTGTAACACTAATTCATGATTAAAGTAATTCGAACATTATAGTTAATGGTTCTAATTATCTTGCAGTATCTCCTGGCTGAGGATTAAAATATTCTTTAGGAAATGTAATAAAAATCGGGATGCTACAGTTCATCTTCATCATGGGCGACGAGTCTGAGGAGAACTGCGAGCTCTACCGGCGCAAGGGCGTGTTCAGATCCCCCACTTCAGTTTTACTGCAGGGACAATGTCGAGGCCAAGCATGACCTTCAATCCTTTTAGGAATTGATCTCCTTGATTTAGAAGGATTTTAGACCCTTTAATCTTTAAAAATCAACCTTCATTGAATAGAAATTTAATCCAATTTGTATCCTATGAGAATAAGAAAACTCACAATCGCCTGAAAAGAAAACTGCTTCATCTTGATTTGCTTCTTCTGTTTTAAGTCACCATCTTCTCCAACTCAATTGGATTTTCTTAGACCATCATATCCTCTTGAAAATAAGGCAAAAATCCTAACAACATATTCCAACTTCTTTTCCATAGTTTATTCCCAAACACTTCTCATTTTCTCAATAATAGCTGATGAAGAGAATGATAATCTAATTTATCATGTGGGCAATGTTGGTCATACGATGATAATGTGTTGCAACGATATATTTCAGAGAATGGAGGCTAAAGCATCACAATCAAAATGCGGGGATGCATCCTCACACAGCACATGCAAAGTTAAAGATCGAGTAAGTGCTCATGATGGGCTTTAGCAGATCTTCTTGTGCATCCACCTTCGGATTTTCAAAATAAATTTCGCATGAGGAGGTGACTTTTCATGAAGCTAATGGCAAATGTCGTCCAACATGACAAATACTTCCTGTAGAATCCTGACTGCACTAAGGCACATGGACACATATCAGAAGTGAAGATTACAGATGCACTCCATATGCTTGTATTTGAAACACCAGCCTATTTGAATGATGACTATTTAAAATAGGAGAATCCACATCCAGGACAACTTGCATGAATTTCTGTCATCTACAAATATGAATGACTTCGGAGGCCCACGAGGCAGACATTTTCAAGCCACTGATTTAAGCAAACGAGCGACAATTTTCATCAATGCTTGGGTGCTTGTATTGTTTGCATTGGCAGTAAAAAAATTGTAACAATCCCAGGTTTAATTACTTCAAAATTCATAATCATCAACCTTATCGCTCGTTAATCAGAATATACTAAAGAAATCTTGACAGCATCTCCTCTGAAATATAGACTCCGTCTCAATACAATAATTTAGATTTCGGCTAACATCAGCCTACTTATTGTTGGAACTTGTTTTGATAAAGACTTTGTGAAGCATTTCATTTGGAGCTCTAACACAAGACTAATCAAGAGTTCGTCATGATCAAGACTTCCCAAAGAGAGTTGATATGATGTGTTTTGTAATATAAAATAGCATGTCAAAAGCCTTGATGCACACACACATATCATAGACCTATAGTCGACTTATAGTCTCTTATAGTCAACTAATCACTTGTGTAGTCGACTTGACCCAACTCCTAGTCGACTAATCATGTGTCTCAATTTAGACCCAACTCTCTGTTTTTCCATTAGTCGACTTGACAGACAACCTAGTCGACTAATAGACCTTGTAGTCGACTAACCCTATTCCCCTAGTCGACTAATAACTGATCCAGTCGACTTATAAAGGAGTTGCAGTCGACTTGATTCAGTTATCCAGAAACCTATCACTCGAACTTATCTTGACCTAGTCGACTAATACCCAAACCTAGTCGACTAACCTTTGGAAAATTGCCTAGTATAGTCGACTAACTCAAAAGGCAAGTCGACTATAGGCAGTTTCTGACTGTTGGACAGTTTCTGTATTCTGGTATTTTTTGCCACGTTCTTCAACGTTTGAACATTCAAATTGCACCTGTAACTACCCTAACTTACCCTAGTGTGCATCTATATAAAGGGTAGTTAAGCCAAAGGCAAATACCAATCCTAATCTTCAGTTTTCTAAATCAAAATTCTGCCAATCCTGAAAATTGTTCCCACTTTAGTTCTTCACCAAATTCTGATTCTCTAGTGAAGTTCTCTGAAGTTTTTCTCCTATACTAGACCTTGTCCACGTTCATACACAATACCAAGGCTTATAGGAAAGTGTTGTTATACTTAAAGCAATCATTGTACACGGGTGTCTTCTTGGTGTAGAAGCAGTTGTACAAGGTGAAGTTTGTTCTCTTGGTGTAGAGAGAAGGTGTACACATTTGGCAAAGGAGATTTGTCAAGTGGTGTGCATGGTTGTGATTTTGGGTGTACAAAATCAAGGATAAAGAAAAATCTCAAGCGGGTGGCTTGGGGACTGGATGTAGGTCACGAGGACCGAACCAGGATAAATCTCTCGTGTTTGCGTTTGTCTAAACTTTTCTGAGATTTGATTTCCTTTACTGCAAGTTTTTTTATTTGTTTAACTTAATCCTTCTTTATTTAGTATTTGTGTTGACTTCGTATTTTAGATCCATAAGTGCCAACAGAGAAAGTTCAACAATTGGCATCATCTCGGGACCAACAATTGGTATCAGAGCAGGTCTCACACTTATAAATTTCAATATTTCATCATATAATTCATCTCAAAGTAAATCAAATAACATATACATAAGAATTTCTCTCCTTGATATATATGTTCTAATGCAAATCATTTCTCAGTTCAACTCAATATACAGACTGCACATCGTCATATTTAATTCCCATCTATCAAAATGTAACATTATGTACTGCCACTAGCACTAACTCACAATTACTAATAAGATCAGAGTTTACAAAAAGAGGAATCACATTCTACCATAAAATACATGCAATGTCTCAAGGAGGACATCCTTTCAGCTCTAAGCCGGACCTTCGCCTTGCCGGGACCTGAAAATATCAATCTGTGGTGGTGTGAGTTCAACAGCTCAGTGAGTGAAATAAGTCAAAATAGAGTTTGTATTATACTACCATTATACTTCAGGTATTATGCAGTTGAGCAATGTCAAAAATCAGTTTCAATACTTTCTACTTATGGTTGATACTGCAGCTTATGAATCATAGATTCCTTTTATTATCTGATACTTTCTATATGTATTCTTCTGGGTACATGTGACCAATATTTCATTAACATACAATCTCAATGATTTTGCAATACTTGACCTACTCATTAGTCTCTTATAATCACCTCTCATGTTTCTAGTTTGTAACATGTTCGTATTTCATATACAGTCATGGTCACAGCACAACTCTTGGAGAGCCTAATCACAGCACAACTCTTGGAGAGCCTAATCTTACTCACTAGATTAGTTACAGTTTAATATTGCACCTACCCAATTATACATATGACTCACACTCTACTCATGATAGTATCCAATTATAACTGTGTGTTTATACATGAAGAATACGAGGCACTCACATCATACATGTCACAATACGAAATCACAACAATCTATTTACCTGATGTCATAGACAACTATATGCATACACTAGGTACCATACATATTAACACCCTTAATTTGGATATCATAAATAATCAAATCCATACATCGGATATCATAAATAATCATATGCATATACTAGGCGCCATACCTATTAACATTCATAATTCGGATATCATAAACAATCATATCCATATATCGAATATCATAAACAATCATATCCATATATCGGATATCATAAACATTCATTCAAGCATTCTTCAATCAAATAATATCAATGCTCCCCTTCGATCCCCTCTGGTTCAACCCGGTACTTTCCCCTGAAACGATAGATAACAACAATACTCCCCTTCGGTCACCTCCGATTAAACCCAGTCCCTTCCTCCAATACAATAAAAAACAGCAATACTTTCCTTCGATCACCTCCGGTTAAACCCGATCCCTTCCTCCAA
>JAVJIF010008489.1:0-172694 GCA_038442645.1 Agave tequilana | reverse complement strand
AAAATCTAATTTAAGTAAACAAGAGAATCCATTTAAATGAATCAAATATTGGTAAACGAATCAAATATCAATGAACTAATCAAGTATGAACCTATAACGAATTGAATACCGAATCAAATCTGAATATTCACGAACATTTTCGATGACATCACATTTACTTGAATCTTCGCGAATACTTTTCGAGTACTGAATGTTCAGTTCGAATTGAATACAAATCCTATTTACTATTCGCGATTCTGAATACGAATACTGAAAAATGAACCGAAATCGAATACTGTAATATTCGGGTCGACTCGGTTTGTTTCCACCCCTAGTTAAAAAGCAATCATGAACCACCCCGTTGTTGCACAAAATGCCTCCAACTTGTTTTATCAATAACACCAGAACTAATTACTTCATTTTAATATTATTCTAGTTATCCAATAATCATATAAAAACTTCCGCAACCTAATTATTTATTTAATTATTTACTTATTTAGACGTCACAAATAAACCATTGCTTCTTTAAAAAAAATGTTATAACACCATTACTAACAATTTTTTCATTATTTATTCATTAATAACAAAAAAACATTTCTAAAAAATATATATATAGAACAGCATGATCATGTATTTGCTGATATCTTCCAGATCTAAGTTAAGGTTAAGTCCAGAGATTGTTGAAGGAATTGTTGATGATGATATGAAAGGAAGAGGAGGGGACGGCAGCATTGGGGGCTTCATTGTGGCCATCTGACAGGCAATTTGGACAAAGGTGAGCGAGGAGAAAGAGAGAAAATGGCTTTATGCAAATTTAAACCGGGAGAGGTTCAAATAAAAGTTGGCCTAAATTATAGAAATAACATGAACTACAGCCACTGTGACCCTATTGCATTAAACTATCTGTGAAAGGCAAGGTTGTAGGAAGTCACGAACAATGAAGAAAGTTGGACGTCGTCAGAATCTCATTTTAATTTGCTATTATTTAACCTAAAACTCATGTTAGGGTATTTTGGCTCAAAACTGGCAACCTGCAAAACATGTGTCAATTTTTCAAATGGAGAAGGAATGGTAAATTATTCAAAAGTAAGGCGAAAAGGTGAAGGGAATTATGAATGATAAAGAACCAGGTAGTTTTCTGCAATAGCTGTGGCCCTGTGGTAGTTCATGGTATTCTACAGTTTAGACTAAATTAATTATTGCAAAGGAAACTAAACAATTTAATGTGACATAAGGGGGCTCAATAAGCACATGAAGATCCAAAGGAAATGACGAAAATCAACAGGTCTATCATTTCTAGCTATAGTATTGTTAACGAAGTGTAGGATCATCAACGAACAGATGATGGCAGAAAATTCACATTTACTAAACACTTGTATAGGAAAAAACATAAGATCTCAAGATATCCATGATAATGCATGAAGGTAAATTGTCAGGAAATTAAATGTAATCATAAGAGTTTTTCACCTCTAAGGAGTCCCAGATAAAAAGAAAGAAAGAAAGTTGCTTTTAGAATGATTGAAATGTTATATTATATCTATAATATTCATTAGAAAAGACCTGCAATCAGGGGTTCATATAATAGGCTCACAGAAGTACATATGCATCCAAGAAACTGCAGGCCAGCAAATCATGAAAAGAATGACGCTCATGTATCACGGTACTTATAGCACAAAGAACTACCTACATTATCCTAAACTGAAAAAGAAACTGTGCAAGCAATTAGTAAACATAGAATAACCTGTGTATAGCAGTCAATTGCAGTACTAAAATCTTTTGCCGAAAAGCAGTATCACCCTTTTTCTTTGAGTTCAATGTCTCTTGCATTTGATTTGTCCACATCTGAAAGGACAGCTGGCAAAGAAATAAAAGAAAAGGAACAATGAATCAGAAAACATAAAAGATTAAGGTAAATGCCACAAACTAATCTAACATTGGCATTTGTAAGAGATGATTGTGTTGCTATTAAATGGAAGGATCAGAAACAAAAATGTAACTCATACACTTAAGCCATTAGATTAACTTGAAAGGTTAGAAAGGACAAACAAAATTTTGAAGCACATATCCTACAAGAACCTGCTCAAGAAAAACGCTATAAGTGGCACAAATCTTACATTTGTCAACCACCAAGAAGAACAAAACATGAACATAAGCAAAATTATCAACTTGTGATGCATAACGAATACATTTATCAATCACCAAGAAGAAGAACATTAATATGCAAACAAACAAAATCTCACTGGTATATTGATGCCGAACTAGTTGAAATTTACAACAGTACCTACAAAGTGAAGAATCACAAAAATCCAGTGAAACGCCCACGAGATAGAGATCTTATGTTTGCTATCTCAATATCAGAATATGAGGCCAGAGATGATTCGACGAGGTTTTTTTCCCCCAAGTGGAAAGGCATACGGTTCGCTCACGGTGTATAAGATATAGTGAATTTTTTTTACAGCTCACCCATGGTATATATCTTCTTTTTATTGGAAAGGCATTCGGCTCATCTTTGTAATTTGATGAGGAAAAAATGAAACTTTACATCTATAAAAAAAATTCAACTGAAAGGCAAACCTCATTTGTAGTACCCTCGTCATCTTTATAACCAGTATTTTCTAGGATCTCATGGATGGCTGTCAAATCCATTCTGAGGCAAGCATCACCTAGTGGAGAAAGAGAGAGTGAATCTAACGAGGAAGCACCACCACGTGGAATATCCATCAAAACGTATGAGGGAACCTGTCCATAAAAGAACTTTTTAATTGCATGCCATGGTTATTGAATCACAAATTTTTATCCCAAAAAAGAAAATAAAAGAAGAAAAAATATCATATATATAACTAGTCATCTCGGTATGGGATGCAATCACACATCTTTAGCCCCAAAAGAACATGAAGATGTACATAGCCAGTCATCTGAGTATAAGATGCAATAACAATTTTAAATTCTGGTTGTAACAGTAGGATGGAATGGAATAAACCAGAAATAAATATGTAAATGACGCAATAAGATGACAATTAATCTATATATTCACATTTATTTACATATCTGTGCATAATAATAGTCACATCCAAGACTTTTCCAACCAGAAGAGGGATCAGTTAAGGAAGCACTTTCAGGGATGAGAGAGATTCACGGACATACTGAGCAAATCATGCAGTAGTCAACATCAGGCAATAAAATAATGAATACATCTTAAATGCAAAACCACAATAATCATATTTGGGGTAAATTGTAAAAAGGGTACTCAAGGTTTGAAAAATCTCAAAATGAAACCAAGCTTTGTTTTATCTCAAAATAGGTATCAAGGGCCCTACTTCCGTTAGTTTGCTGATTAGCTAGTCATGTGACTCAAATTTTGGACCAAAATGCCCTTATTCTTCATCTCTTAATAACAACTCTCATTCTCATTCAAATTGAACCCATCATCCCCCCCCCCCCCCCCCCCCCCACAACACCAATGTAGCCAGCTTTAGTCTTTCTCTTGCACGAAGGCATTGGAATTCATTTTAAAGATATGTATGTATATAGTTACAACAATTCATGTGGTTGCCATATAAAGATGTCTAGTTGTATTTGGAGAAAAATTAAGTGACGAAGACCTCACACCTTCTTGTGATCTATCTTCTCAATTTCACTCATGTATCTTTTTCCAAAAGAAAACTCCATGCAAGGAAGAGGTTCTCAACAAAATGTAGCATGAATTATATGACTTGAGTTTTTGAGCTTGTAGATAGTTCGGAAATGAGTTATTTAAGCCCTTGTGTATGCTACTACAAGGAGAAATGAAGTGACTATTCTGTAGTGTGAATTTTTTGGTGGGCTCATAGTTAACCCATTATGATTTCCAATGGTAGAGGAGAGGAAGAAACAAGAGAGATCTTTTGAGACCAATGGGGGGGAAGAGAGAATGGGTTGTGAAGGAGATAAGGAAAAAGGGTAATTTGGTCTTAAAGTTAAATTATGTGCACAATACGTGTTAATATGGGCCTAAAACTAACAACCACTAACAAAAAGTAATAGGTACCCATTTTTAGAAAAAAAAAAAACAAAGTTTGATACCCATTTTGAGATTTCTTCAAACTTTTCAAGTACTCATTTTGCAATTTACCTTAATATTTTGTTTTCACAGCAGCTTTTCCTCCAAGATAAGTAGCATAAACTCAGATAAGCTGGCACATTATGTAGCCGAATATGCAATCAAAAGAATTTCTCAGTCCTCTTGTTGGAGCATGTTGGAGTAGAAATAGGATTTTTCTTTATTTTGATTTCTTTATTTTGGCTTCCTACTCCAAATTGAACATTATGTATTATTCTAGTCTTATTAAGATATTTATTTTTCTCTACAAATAAATGATCACTCCCTAATTGAGGGAACATGATCTTCTCTTCACCTTCTTCACCTCAACATGGTATCAAAGCAAAATTCTAATATTAGTCTTTTCTTCTCACCAAAACCCTAGCTCGAGTACATAAAAAATATCAAAATTGCACTATTCATCATCCCCTACTTCTCCCCTCACCAAACCCAAACCCTAACCCTAATCCTCCGCGCTGCTTACACCAACCTCATCTGCGCCTTCACGACCTCGATTCTACCTTCTTCTTCCTTCGTCGCCCGATTCCACCTTCTTCTTCCTTCGTCGCCCGTCCTTGATCGATGTCGAAGCCCTGCCAACCTCATTCACTCATCATCACGAGCACAGTAGATTCCATTTCAAACTTTTGGAAACTGTTGAAATCTGATCCGAATTCGACCCGGATTGCAATCTAATCCGAGTTCGACTCAATTCGAACCCGACCCAACCCGCAGCATGTTAAACTCGACCCATGATCAAAACAGGCCCGATTCGCTTCTGATTTAAGTGCAGACCCAACCCGCTTTCAACAGTGCAAACCTATTAAGTTGTAGGTATCATTTTCGGGCCATATCTTAGACGTTTGGAGTCTGATTCGCGCGATTCTCAAGGCATTGGACTCGTGGAAGACAGAGCTACGCATCCAGCAACCATCAGCGGGACACTGAGGTCGACGTAATTCTCAGTAATGCTGGAATCTCTTTATTGATGTTGTAGTGGGAGACTCTTCTACTACTATATCCTCTTCTATTGATGATGTTCATTGTATCTGGTGATTTTATATATTGATGTCTAAACTTATCTGCTACTGATCTATCTACTTGTGGGCTCTATCCATTGCTTCTTATGGCTGAGTATAAGGATGATCGAGGTAACACTACTCTTGCTACTTCTACTGATGAATATATAACTGTATCAAAATCTGAGTATAATTCTCTGATTCAAAAGATGCATTTAATCTCTACTTCACACATTGCCACCTTGGCACATCAAGGTATTTATTATTTAGCGAGTTTATCACCTTCATCTTGGATCATTGATTCTGATGTGTCGACCCACATGACTGGTAAATCTACAATTTTTTTATTTTTCACACATCTTCTGCCCCTTCTATAGTTTTTGCCCATGGTAGTTCCAAATGTAGTGCTGGCACTTTCAATCTCACTTCTCTCGCACTCACTGATGTTAATTATATTTCACATGTTCCTTTTAATCTTGTATCTATGAGTTGTTTAACCAAAACTATACAGTGTTCTATAATTTTCTCCATCATGTACTGTCTAGGACTTTCAGATGAAGAAGGTGATTGGTGAGGGGTGTAAGCAGATGGTCTATATTATCTTCAATACAGTAATCAACATAAAGTGGGCACTTCTGCTCTGATATGTGATAAGTCTGCAATCCAGTGGCACTTTCATTTAGATTATGCGTCTTTAAAATTCATTAAATCATTATTTTCTTCTGTTAAAGATATCTCTAAATTATAGTGAGTCACGCCGTTTGGTAAACATCATAAAACTTCCTTTTCATCTAGATTAGTTAATCGATGTAGTTTTTCATTTGAAGTTGTTCACACTGATATTTTGAGTCCTAGTCGAGTTAAAAGTGTGTCTAATTTTTCTTATTTTGTAACTTTTATTAATGACTATTCTCGTATGACTTGATTATTTTTAATGAAAGATCACTCTGAAATACTTTATTTTTCAATAATTTCATAAAGAGATTAATACTCAATTTAATTGTTCACTTAAAATTTTACGATCTGACAATGCTTTGGAATATGTGCAAAATGCTCTGCAAGATTATTGTATTTTTTATGGTATAATTCATCAAACTTAGTGTGCTCATACACCTCAACAGAACAGTGTTGCTGAAAGAAAAATGTCAATTACTTGATATTGCTTGGATACTAATGATTCATATGCATGTTACCAAGTATTTTTGGGCTGACACAGTCTTTACTGCTTGTCACTTAATTAATAGGATTTCTTCTTCTATTTTAGATGGTAAAACCCATTTCTCAGTTCATATCCGAAAAACAACCATTTGATTTGCCTTTAAAAAATTGGATGTGTTTTTGTTCAAATTCTCGAAAAAGGGAATGATAAATTAGATCCTCGAGCATTTCAGTTACGTTTTTAGGATATTCTCGAACACAAAAAAAATTGTTGTAGGAATCTTGTCAGCAAAAAGCATGTGATTTCTGCGGATGTTACTTTCTTTGCGAACACACTTTACTTTTCAGCCTCTATGGGTTCCACTACAAAACCGTCGACCACCCATGTTACTCTTCCTGTACCACTAGAAGACTCGCCTCTACAAATTTATCAACGGCGCAAGAAGATTAAAACTGATCTTAACAACTTATCCCTTCTTCAATCAACTGCTTTCACTGAAGTGTCTGAGCTTTCACAGCTCTTTGAAAAGGTACTCATTCTTGCACTCAACATCCTATAGATAAAGTGTTATTTTTCTCTCATTTACCTCCTACATACTTTAGTCTTGTAACCAAATTGTCTTCCATGTCTCTCCCAAAATCATTTTATGATGCTACGTTGGATCATGGATGATAAAGTGTTATGGATGAAGAGATGACTGGTTTGCATGCTAATGAAACATGGAAATTAACTTCTTTACCACCAGGAAAACAAATTGTTGGTTGTCGATGAATTTACACTATCAAATTTCTCCCTGATGGACAGTTTGAGCGCTTGAAGGCACGACCGGTTGCCAAAGACTACACACAGACTTGTGATGTTGATTATTTTAAGACTCTCTCCAGTAGCTCATTTGCATTATGTTCACATTCTTTTATCAGTTGTGGAGGTGAAACACTAGCCTTTGTACCTGTTAGATATTAAAAATGCATTCTTGTATGGAGATCGTCAAGAGGTGTATATGCTTCAGCCCTCCGATTATGAGGTTCAAGGGGAGACAGAAAAGGTCTTCAAGCTTAAAAAGGCAATCAATGATTTGAAGCAATCTCCACGAGCATAGTTTGAAAATCAATACTGTTGTTGCAGCTATGGATTGAGATGGAGCTCATCTGATCACTCTATATTTGTACAATATTCTTCTACTGGCACCTATGTTGCACGGACATGGCAATATTGAGACGGACACAACACGCGAACACGTGACGAATTCTTAAAAATACACATGACGCGTGAGTCCGACACGTGTGTTGGACACGTTTCGAACATGACATGGCTCCATGACAAGAGTGTCCGTGCTACATAGGCTGGCACTATTATTCTTGCAGTTTATGTTGATGATATTGTTATCACTGGAAAAAATCATCAATGTATTATTCAGTTAAAAGATTATTTGAATTCTCATTTTCATATGAAAGACCTTGATCTCTTGAGGTATTTTCTAGGGGATTGAGATTGCTCGCTCTCCAAAATGTCTTTCTCTGTCTCAAAGAAAATACTTTACTGATTTAAAACTAATACATTAGGATCTAAACCTGTTGATACTTTTATGGATCCTAATATTTGTTTTAATCAAAACATAGGAGAGTCACTTGCTATCCCGAAAAGTACAAACGATTAATTGGGAAACTAGTTTACTTAACTGTCACTCGACCCGATATTACATTTATTGTGGGTATGTTAAGTCGATATATGCAGAGTCTATCAACTTTATTGGACTGTTGTTTGTCGTATATTGTGATATCTTAAGGGGCTCCACGTAAAGTGTTGTATTATCGTCATTCCTCTCATTTAGATATTGTGAAATATTCTGATATTGACTGGGTTGGTGATCCTATTGGTCATTGTTCTACTATTTGTTATTGCACTTTGTTGGAGGCAATTTGGGGACATGACGATGTAAAAAAATAAAATGTTCTTGCTCAATCTAGTGCTGAGGCTGAGTATAAGAGTCATGGCTCATATAGCTTGTGAATTGAAGTGAATTCAATCTCTCTTTTGTGAAATGAGCGTTATCTACAAGCCAATGGTGATGTATTGTGACAACCAAGCGACTATATATATTGCCAATAATCCTGATTTTTCATGAGCGAATGAAGCATATTGAAGTCGACTACCACTTTATCCGAGACATGGTGATGACACATCGGATAGTTACTTTGTTCGTCACATCGAGTTGTCAACTTGAAAATATTGTTACTAAAACTTTATCTAGAAAGAGTTTTTCAATTTTGTGTAGCAAGCTGGGCATAATTGACATTTATGCTCCAGCTTGAGAGGGAGTATTAGGGTAGAAATAAGATTTTTTCTTATTTTAGTTTCCTACTCCAAGTTGAACATTGTGTATTATCCTAGTCTTATTAGGATATGTATTTCTTTTCTCTATAAATAAATGACTACTCTTTAATTGAGGAGACACGGTCTTCTCTTCACCTTCTTCACCTCAACAGAGCCACTTTGATTAATTTGCTTTTTATGGAGGAACCAACATAATCATATATAGTTTGGTATAGCAGTCCATAGACACTCATTTTTTATGGGAAAGGCTCAGATGATTCATAATGAATGGCGGTTATACTTCAGAAAGGTAGGTTTGAATCTTCCTAAAAAATTAAGGACAATCAAATACATTAGCGCATCAGGATTATGACTTCATTATCCTGACCATGCCACCACCTGAATAATGACACTGATACTCCTATGCTTTATACTCTAAACTGAAAACAAAGGAGAGTGTGCACCCTTGTTTGTCTTAAAGCAAAAACAATAGCAGGTCCCTGAGGAATGCATTGCATATTGTGCTCTAGAGGTGAACTTTATGATACAATCTATATAGTCACTGATATACAGCCAACAAATGTAAAAAATGCAAAGTCATCTTCCAATAAATAAACATCCCTAATTTCTACAGCTCAATTGATATAAAACATTCGGAACTCACTGATGAAAAGTTACTAATGCCACTTTGAACAAAAGCTAGACAGCAAGGTTCCCAATTTTAGCGGAATTTATGGCACTTCAACTTGTTACACCCACATGCCATATGGAATCTATAGCACTGAGATTGCTGAGAACATGATGCGGCATTGGCATGAACAATTCGAACAAAAAATTTGTTACAGTAATTACTAGTTATAGCATGTTGATATTTGACCAAGGTTATGATAATACACTCTTCTTTTCTTTGAAATATAGGCCGCAACCTGAAGTAATAGATATTTGACCAAGGTTATGATAATACACTCTTTCTTTTCTTTTCTTTTTTGAAATATAGGCCGTAGCCTAGTGCAAGCGGAATTTGAACCCCAGACCTCTTGCCCACTGTAAACAGGTTTTATCACTGCGCTACATTGACACTTTGATGTAAAAGGATCGCAATCACCTTCGAATACAAATAAAAAAGAAACTAGGGTTTACAAGAAATAAAATGAAAAGAGAGATTAAGGTTGGAGAAAGAACCAGATAACTTTGGGCTTCGCACCCCTTACGCGGGCTTCACACCCCTTGCACCACGGGCTTCACACCCCAATCTCAAGAACCCAAGAGCTCTGAAATTTTAACTGGAAAAATTTTATTTAATCATTGTCTGCTTATTCATTGAGTTGAGCCTCTTTATATAGGCTCTTACAAAGTAAACTTTCCCATCACAACCGATGTGGGACTAAGTTTATAATAAAAGAAAAATCTAAACTCAAAAATAGACTAAGGCATAAAAAGATAACTATTGCTGGTGTGATGTCCCCATCATTTCCCCCGGGGTGGGAGAGTCGACCCTATCGAGTGAGGACACCTCTCATGAAGCATCTCAATCGGGCCATGGTGGTGGCCGTGACAGTGGCACTAATGCATCACATCGAGACCAAGGTGGTGGAGGTGGAACCGGTCTCCTTATCGGATCGATAAAAGATGACAGCTTGATCAAGACACCAATAGCAAACTGAGGCACGTCATCCATGATGAAAACTGAACAGATTGCACTTTGCACCATAAATGCCCTGATCATTTGTGAGCCTGGCTCCTGTAGACATATCTGCAATTGGTCGTACACATCAGGCGATCTTAAAAAAAATGATACACTCATAGCTGCCAATGGTGGTACTAACTTCAAAGTAGGCTCCGCTGGAAGATCTACAAGGGTCTCAATAGGGAGACCTTCAACTTTCATAGGCTGTGAGGAAACCTCTTCTTTCTGTGACACCGACTCAGCAATAACTTCTGGTCTTGGCTCTGGCGTATCATAAACTTCCGGCTTTGGCTCTAGATTGTCATCAATTTCTGGCTCTGATTCTGGATTTTCAACAGCCTGTATCGGCTTACTTTCTAGCTTCTTAATCATGCCAGCGAGAATCTCCTTACATTCAGCAACCAAATCGCTGAATTGTGGCCCCTCGAGATGTGGAGCATACCGGGCATGAAGAAGTTCTTGTAGGATAAGCCAATCTCGACAGTTAATATGATTGTGTTCCCACCACCAATAAGCTTCTCCAGCTAACTTCATTTGGGCATAATGACACTTCTGCGCAGGTGTCAAGGAGAAATACCTGAAGAAATGCTCAAGATGGTTTTCCCACTTTTCATACCCATCTTGATCATAAAAACCCCAAAAATACGGGAGAGCTGCATACATGTCACTTTCAACCTCCTTTTCATCCCCATCAGTATAAATGTATTTGCCACAAAAGTAAAATCCCATGAATAAAACTCAATGCATAAAGATCAGATGTTACCCAATAAATCGGTAGCTTGAATTGGACTCAAATTGGGCTGAAGATGTGTCAGAACACTGATTCTCTGCTGCTGAGACAGTACTGGTGCCAAATACGAGCTAGTGGAGGTCAGATCTGTTGCTCAAGTGCTATGAAATCTTTGTAATGGCTTCGGGGCTCAGTCACGAACCCAACGCTTCGAACAGAGCTCAAAACGGACTCCGAACGGGTGAGAAACAGCTTCCGGACTGGTTGGGGTGGGAGATGGCGGTACTGTTCACTGTGAACAGTAACCGATGAACAGTAATTACTGTTCACAGTGAACAGTAATTACTGTTCACAGTGAACAGTAACTTTTTAAAAAAATCTCTCTTTTTTTTCTCCTGTTTCTTCCCTCTTTTCTGTTTTTTCCTGTTTTTTTTTCTGTTTTTCTGTTTTTTTTTCTTTTTTTTTTTTCTTTCTTTCTTTTTCTTTTTTTCTTTTTGGGCAAAGTAGATCTAAATAGATCTATAGATTTAGATTTAGATCTAACAATAATCGATTTTTTTTGTAAAGTAGATCTAGATCTAGAGATCCAGATCTAGATTTAGGATTTGGGGAAGAGAAGAAATTCGAAGGGGATTGAGACCAAAGCTCTGATACCAAATTGATGTAACACAGGATCGCAATCACCTTCGAATACAAATAAAAAAGAAAACTAGGGTTTACAAGAAATAAAATGAAAAGAGAGATTAAGGTTGGAGAAAGAACCAGATAACTTTGGGCTTCGCACCCCTTACGCGGGCTTCACACCCCTTGCACCACGGGCTTCACACCCCAATCTCAAGAACCCAAGAGCTCTGAAATTTTAACTGGAAAAGTTTTATTTAATCATTGTCTGCTTATTCATTGAGTTGAGCCTCTTTATATAGGCTCTTACAAAGTAAACTTTCCCATCACAACCGATGTGGGACTAAGTTTATAATAAAAGAAAAATCTAAACTCAAAAATAGACTAAGGCATAAAAGATAACTATTGCTGGTGTGATGTCCCCATCACACTTACATAATACACAATAATTGATTGACATATTAACATAGTAACATACTATACTAAGACTCAACTTCATTAGATGATTGATGGAGAAAGAAATTTATTACATCAGGCAATTTATGAAGGACTGAAACAAAACAAACTCACTCCTGACTAAGCTTTCAAGCATGATGATTTAGTGTCAAGAAATAATAATGATAGTATTGAAAAGGTTCAGTACTAGTTCATTGACTTTAGACTAAAAAAGTAAAATCATTCCAGAAGATAAGTTATTCCAAAAGAAAAGACTCCATAATGACCATGGAGAGTAGGCAAGTGTAAGAGAATTGCCACACCCCAGAGCGCCAAAACTTGTAGTTCCGCAATTGGAGCATGAGAGGTGGGTTTTTTTTTTTTTTTTTTTGGGAGGGGGGGGGGGGGGGGGGATATACCTCATTCTCCTTTTGCAGAGGAGTCAATGCAAGCACTAGGGACTTTACATTAGGCCTCTCTCTCTGCTCATATTGTAAACATCTAGAAGCTAAGCGAACTAATTCAGTCCCATCCTCATTTGAAAATTGCCCTTCTAAACAGGAATCTGTCAGCATATGAAAATTCCGATCTTTTATCAAGTCAAGGGCCTGCAAAAATTTATACAATAGATTAGATAATTTATAAGAAATTAGAGTGTTTATTTCTGGTAATACGATTTCGCTAGTTTTTATGGATAAGAACATAGGCACCATATGAAAAACTCTTAACTATGAACCAAAGTTGTTTGTCCACTATGGAACCAGGGAAAAGTCTCATACATGACAAAAATACCCATATGGACCACACGGAGATGTCAATATTGGAAACGAAATAAGCTGGACATCACACAATTGGAACATGTTGAATGCTCAGGTGCAATATGTATGTATAGAAGGAAAAGAAGTTTCTTGCGAGTTGCTAATTACAGTTCAAACAAAAAAGGTACTCCACCAAGAAGTATAACCAAGATGGTGTTGATGAAATCAAAAGATAGAAAAAATGTCACACAAAAGAAAAGGGAAGCAACCAAAATGAATATAGGGCATGAAGGAAGATGCTCCATTTAACAAACTTGCCAACCCTTTGTCATATCCTGATATCTGGTCTATTCAAGTATCTACATAAAAGAAGACGAGGAAGCCAACAAAATTAATGAGCCATAATAAAAGCAAGAATAAGAATGCAAAATTCATGTCAGTGCCATTGGTCTGTACAGCATCAATGGCCATAAATCTACATTAATAAGCAAGGAAGGTCCATTTGTCATGCACACTTGGGGGGAAGCAGCTTCTGAGAACAAGATTTATGATAAAGGCAATGAAAGTAATAAGGTAAGTAGCCTTGAAGTTGATAGAAAGTTGAAATATTTTAATCAGAACGAAAATAGACTTTAAGGGCTGGGAATTGAACTGTGCGGTAGTTGATCTACAGAACACAGACCCTCATAAGTTTAGTTTACACGTATGACAGAAGTGAAATTTACCGGGGAGAACCATATCATAATATATAAAAGTCAAAGAATTGTGTGTGTACATACACATGAACGCCTACTGCTCCTCCCTCTCCCTTCCCTCCCTCACTGATGATAAGGGACCAATACAGTTTACATGTGAAGGGAGTGGTGAAACCCCATATAAAAAGTATACCATAATATTATAGAGGAAAATTGTTGACAATCGCACATATTATAATATCCTCGCATATTAACACCCCCCCCCCCCCCCCCCCCCCGGAAAGAAAAAAAAGATAAATAAATAAATTTTTACATACAAATTGTCTTGAGTAGATCATTAACAGGTCACTGTTTTCATGTTGTTCCACACATCCTACAACCCTGTTACGTGTCAGTCTTGAAGCATTTGACGATCAACACAATTTTCCTCATGCTCGACAGTTCTGCTTTTCGTCACCAATAGTTCTGGTTTTCTGCTAGACTTCCATTGACATTTTTGGTTTCTCTTTACCTTAATAATTTCAAATGGAGGGCAAAGAATCAGAAATTAAAGTATTAAACAAGATTTCTCATGCATTCTGATTACAACATTGCATTCATTCCAAAAATGTAAAGCTCTGAAATTAAGAAATAGACACTAGGAAACAGTTTATAGATGAGGTTAAGAGAGTAGAACTCACGTGGCTTGGAGGGATATGTTTTCCGCTTAGTACATCAAGTAGCAGTGTGCCGAAGCTATATATCACACTTTCAGGTGTAACTCTTCCTACACATTTAATAATAAAAAAATGAGTGTATATAAACAATTGATATGCGTACCCAGATTAATTGGATTTTGCATGAATTAATCTGTAAACAGCAAATATGATCTAAAATATATTATAACTGCGTGTGTATGTCAATAGCTCATTAACTGAGAAGCAACACAAGGCACAGTTGCAAAACAAATATTATCGCACTTCCTCTATGAATTCCTATTCAGCACATCTCTCTCGTATAGATATGTTTCAGAGATTAACTTGATGGTTTCTTGTATTATAAAAAGGTCCAAGCTCGAGATGCGCTACTTACCAGTTCTCAAATACTCAGGCGGAGTAAATGCCAGATTTGTGCTATAACTTTTTCCATCCCGACTATTCTTCATCAGACCAAAGCATGAAAGCCTAGGATTACAATCCTGTGAAATGCTAATTCACAATGAGAGATACAAAAACAACAAATGTATTAAAGAAAAAAATGTGAGCAAATTAATGAAAGTCATATACTTACTTCGTCAAATAGGACTCTATAAGCATTAGATCATGATAAAGAGCACGCCCTTTGCTAGTGCAGTATTCTAAGGCTTCAGCCAGATAAAGTACCACCCTCAATCGCATTGGCCATTTCATGGGCTGTGTTTCCCCTACATAATGGGAAAGATAATAAGAACATTATGCAATATAACAGAAATCTAAAATTACACAGGAAAGCTAGAAGTTATAGGAAAAATCTACCATAGGGTATGTAATGTTGCAAGATCAAGAGAACAAACACAATCACCAGATAAGATAACCAGATAATTTATATCAAAGAAAAAACCAGAAATGCCTCTTAAGGACAACCCAAAGTTACATATTCCTGAGAGAGGAGTTGATAATCATGAAAACCTAATGGGTATAATATCTGCAATTTCTTTTCTTGTGATAGAAAAAAAACTGTCCTACTAACTTGTTGGCTGACCATAAAAGAATTTTGTTGACGAGCATTTGCAACTTCTACAAATACCTCACAAAATGCCTTCCTATCTACAAACAAGTTTAAGAAGTGTCAATGTGTTGTGCTTATGCCATGCTTATAATAACCACCCCCATGGTACAATGTTACTATGTGCAAGCAAAGATTTAAGTCATAATTTTCTAAGGGGGTGTATGAAGTAAAGTTTGTAAAAATATTACAAGATATAGGTGCCGCATTTTGATGTCTCGTCCTTCCTCAACTTAGTTATGAACAGATCCAATAACAAAAAATACAGAAGAAAACAATGTATCAGAATGAATAATCTTAACGAATCAGCATCAAAATGCAGTAGTACAGGTTCAGATGTGCTTTTTCATAGAAAGAGGTCAACAATCATGAATAAGGTTAGAAATGGGAGGTGGCGTAGAAATATATTTAAAAGACTGATAAAAGAAGTTGATTAAAAAATTATAGGAATTCTGGATTGTTGTGTCTTGCCTAATGAAGAGAAGGATATGGCTGATCATTATCAAGGGGGCAGAAACATCATAAAAACATAAGGAGAACTTGATGGTGTTAAGTTTTAAAAGAAATCAAGCTTCACAAAAAGTAGCTAAACTTAAAACCCTATATTAAAATTATAATTCAATTATTGTTACGCATTAAAATTACCTAATTAAAAAACTGCAAGCATGGAGTTATCCCTCACGTACAAAATTCCACATAGTGTTTGCAACACACAGAAAAGCATTTCGAATCAGTGCATATAAACGTCTGAAATAGAACCAAGACAAAATAGAATGTTCTGCAGAAAAATAGAAGCATTAACTAGAACAACTTACAGTGGAAAAGGTGTTTTGCAAGAGTATCATTGGGCATATATTCTGCCACTAGCAGCCTCTCTTCACCTTCACAACAATAACCAAGCAAATTTACCAATCTATGGTTTCGAAGCTGACCCACAGATTTTGCTTCTTCCTGAAACAAAACAAGTTCTTGCAAATGGTCATATTTCATTATAGGAGAACCAAATGGCATCCTGCAGCCAGATGTTGACAAATAGAGATCAAACATAATGACCATGCAATATCTTGTAATCAGAGTCGATCGTTCATCTGCTAATTGGCCAGAACACTTCAATACTAGACAATGTAAAAGCAGACATGTTGACTAAATGAAATTTTTGTCCCGTTTAACTGAAGAAGCAAGCATTGAATCGTCACAATTTTTGCGAAATGAAGTTATCAATATGATGCAGCATTGAATTTATTAGGAGGTCACTACAGCTCATACACACAAAGACACACTATCTCACTTAACACCTATAGTAAACAACTAAGTTCAGTCCCTATTTAACTATGGGCTTCTTATGCAAGGATAAAAAACATGAGCAACAGTGAACATTATCGATGTCTCAACTTATGCTTATCCTACATTTTAGATCAAGCAATTTCATCAGCAATCTCCACATATTAGATCATCCATTGGAACAACGTCCACTTGCTTTTGTAGTAGGATAAGTAGTAGGATAGGGTCGTAAAACAGAAAAATATCTAATATCAGTAACCAGGGACATCATTTCCAATAGTTCATAACAAACAGAAGAATGAAAACAGGATTCACTTTATATTCTGTTGATCAATAAAATAGAGGGAATATGACATAAAAGAAAAAGATGTAGGTGCTAAGCTCTTCTCCACAAACAATTATGAATTATAAACATAGGTGCTAAGCTCTTCTCCGCAAACAATTATGAATTATAAACAGGCGTTAAGCTCTTGATAAAGAACTTCATGGATTTAGACTGAGATGAAACTTTTCTCCTTAAAAAAAAAAAATCACAGAGATGAATAGGATGGCATCAAGTGCAACAATAGGATCTCACGCCCTTAAGAGAAGAAAAAAGCATATCTTTATTCACTACTTCACGACTACAATTGTTCTGTCTATGCTTTTATAAGGTCATATAAAGGACTTAAACCCCCGGCAGCCTGAAACACTATGTCAGACTAAATTAATCAAAGAATCCAAGAAAAGATTAAAAAATTATGCAAGAAGATGTAAGGAAATTCCAAACTCTTTATTTGGTGAACCTAACCTGATGGGGTCCAGAGTTGGTGGGCGAATGAGAGAAACAAATGAGGTAAAGGAAACCGGGGATAAATGTGGCATCACACCATGATCAGGATTAATGGTTTGACACCATTGTGAATTAGAATATCCATCACAAATATTTAAAAACAAAATAAAAAAAACAAATCTCAATTTTCTTTCAATTCGCTAACTGATTACATGATACTTATACTAAGATTTTTCTTTAACCTAAGAAAAAACAGATCTAGCAAGCAAAAAAAAAAAAGAAGGGGGTAATCCTATTAAAAAAGGAAATCTAAAAAGATTTGATGAATTAAGGCCTAAGATATCTAAAAAAGGAAATGCCTCATTATAGGCTACAAATTTTTTTGTGTTAAAACTAACCAAATTTAAAACTAACAAAATAAAATTTTCTCTTTTTTTCTTGAGTGAACTCATGTGTTCATCTTCAATTGAACTTGTGTTGTGTCAAATCTCCCGTGATTGGAAAAAACTCGACCTCGAGTTTTGAAATGGAAGATGATGAAGGTACGCCCCACCGCAAGCTATGCACGATCAGACACGGTTGGTGACTTGGGACATGAACCAAGCCAGCCAAACAAGTGTGTGGTTCAACCCAACGACCACAAGGCTGATTAAGTCCTATGGCACCAAAAGAAAATGTGAAACTAAAAGTAAAGTAAATTTGTCCACTTTCAATGTGGGAGTAAAAGTTTAAACATATGGCTGCCAACCAAAAAAAGAAGAGAAAGAGAACATAATATACTCATAAATCTCAAGATGAAACCTATTTGCAAACTAGTTGAACACATTTGAAAACTTTGAGCACTGATAGAAATGTTAGCTTCCGCTTCGTTTGAAAAAAGAAGGGGGTTTCTATAAATAGATGAGGAAACCCATTAAAAAGGATACTAAAAAGCAAGTATTTAGATTGGAATGCAAAAGTTCATTCAGTTCATTTACCTTAAATAACTCTGTGTGTGTGTGTGTGTGTGTGTGTGTGTAGAGAGAGAGAGGGAGAGAGACTTGTATTCTTTCTTTTTTTCTTTCTTTAATTTCCTCATCTGCTATATCTATCCAGAAAGTAAGAAGATTGGACTTCAAAAGTCATTCGGTTCCTATACCATAACTCAGTATGTATGTTATACCTTTGACACAAAGGTGGTCCTGTACCGTTCTTAAATTCTTAAAAAGAATACTCATTGTGAGTAAATATATACAACAATTAAGGGAGGACAACTGTACGTAAACCATTAACATTTGAAAGAACAAGCACCCACCAAATAGAGATCATGCTGCAGAAGAAAGCAATTAACAGCACGGTCTAGGATCATATTGCCAAACACAATTAACCCAAAGGAGGAACAATTAATTCAAGCTTTCAATGTAACAAAGATAATAGAAGATAAAATACCAGGAACTGCCGAGGATCAGGCCAGGCTGATCTATTAAACCTCTTAACTGCAATCTTCCTTTGAGCATCTAGCTTCCCCTTATAAACAACATTCGGGGCTTTCTCTCCGTGCTCCGAAACTATGTTCTCCGAAGCAAAACCAGACGTCGCGAGCCTCAGCTGCTCAAAAGTGTACTCCTGAAAAGGCGGCAAATTGTATCCTCCTCCCTCCCCAGTCTCCTCACTCTCTGCATCACAAAAGATTCCAACCACCATCACTCCCCAAATCTCACAACAGCGCAAATGGCGCAAAATTTCAGCATAAAAATCAAAACACACACACTCACCAGGATCCGGAGCTTCAAGAACCGTCCCCTTGAACTGAGAACCCCAACAGCATGCTCTTAACTTAGAAGCTCGAGATCCCATCACAAATAAATTATCACTATAAAGAAACAACCAAAAGCTGCAACAATTGCTTTCTCCTCAACTTACCATAAACTTCAAATCAAATCCCCCAGCCTACCAAATCCAGCAAATTCAACAAAGATAACTCATCAAAGCTGCACAAAATTACCTGACCAGCAACCGAGACCGCCCCGAGAGCTGGATCCCCGAATCAAAGCCCGCGTTCCAGGTAGAGATCCGATCGGATCTCGGCTTCGACCACTCCACGGAGCGACGGATCGTTCAAAAACCGGAGTTTTATACCGAGCAAACCGTCCCCGTCGCAAACCCTAGAATTATGATTGCAGATTAGAAATAATGGAGGCGGCGTTTCTTTGTTTTGTTTCTTTTCTTTTTAATTAATTTTTTTTGTTTGTTTGTTTTCACGCCACAGTAGAAATTTTCAGCTCTCGCGAGCGCACGGTGAGTAGTGAGCGAGTTTAAAAGCTCCCGTCAGCAGATAGACTGCGAGTCGACGGGTCCTCTCTCTCTCTCTCTCTCTCTCTCACAACACTGCGCCGTTGCTCCCGCCGCCATCTGGGAACAGTGGCCGGGCCAATCTGGACCGTTCGTTTTCGGTGGGGCCCACAAGGGGGTCTGGATAAGAGAGGACCAGTTGGTTGGTGGATTTGTGTAATGAGAGGGGGAGTTTGGGTAATGGAAGGATGTTCGGTTAATGGGTTGACTATTTAGGTGGGGGTTCAATAATGGAGGCTTTTCATTGATTAAGATAGTTTGATTACTAATGGGATTTTAATGATAAAGATTTGTTTGCCAGTTAAACTAGAAAGTGTAGTTATTTGAACTTAATTAGTTAGTAATCTTGATTGTGTTGCTCAAATTCGATTTTCTGTGCTTCCCCTTAGTTCCTCTCCTAACAGCTTGAGCTAAAATCTTTGGATTGTTTTTAGTACATTAATATGATTCATGCACGTAAGAAGACTTCCTATCATAAAATGCCTCCAAAAGTTAGAATTTTTAGAATTTAAAGAATTGTCAATTAATAGAAAATAGACCCAATACTCATAAGTTAGAATTTTCAGAAGTTAAAAAATTGTCAATTAATAGAAAATAGACGCAATACTCATCACAAAATCTACGAGGGCACAGTCATCTTATGAGCTCGCCGCTTATTTATCACTGTAGCTTTAATGTCATTGTAGATTGTTAAGAGATCCAAGTGTTGTTGACATCCTCCATAGCAACGCTAGTGTTTTAAGAGAGAATAGTCGTGTCTCAAACTTTAGGGTTCTCTCATTAGCTCCAAGTTTTGCTCAAGATGGACACCGGGTCATTAGAGAGTGTCGAGAATCTACAGCGAACCCACAGGTCATTAATTGGTTTCAGAAATTTTGATTTTAAGTATTGAGCCATATTAGAGTCCAGAAATTTGAGAAGAGGCACAATTATTTCAGAGGTAGTCGTATGCGTGGGCAAATGACAAATAACAGGGTAGAATTAGAAGTGTAAACGTGGTAGATGTGGAACGAACAATACAATATTTGTGTCCGCTTGTTTAAAGAGTAGATATCCATATCCAGCATGCATATATTGAACAAAATGATAGTTATATGTGATCGCTTTTATACATACACGAGCTTACCATATTTTTGGGATATATGTTTCAAATCACAAAATCTCCTTTATAGATGTACTCGTGAGCTGGCAACTCGCTTATAAAAATGGGCTTGTAAAAGAGAAAAGCAGTGAAGCTCGCCATATCAATCAATTTCGAGTCGGAACTTGGCTTCATTTTCATCATAATATTATAAATGAACTATTAACTTTTCACTTATTATACACTCATCAAATTTAGAGCAGAATATTCACAAGATGAATTGTTCATTTAGAAACAAAGATCATTCATATAGTAATGATATATACCTAACAGTAATGAAGTATATGTTGTGCCCTAACAACAACCCCACAGAGGAACCCTAAATCTCCAAAGCACAGAAGAACAGTACCACAACCAGCACAAACAAAACAATCCAGAGAAAGAGCACAAACACAGTAACGAGGTTCGGCCAATGTGCCTACGTCCTCGGGGCAAGAAAGGGGGAGGGTTTTATTGATTTCAACAAATCACTTATAGCAATGGGGATCAGGAGAGTCCTGCCTCTACTCTACTCTCTTCCACAATTGCACACAAAACCCTCTTCTTTTTCTCTCCAGGATATAAACCCTAGAAATCAACACAGCCCTTAAATAGGGTTCAAAATAACCCTTTCCGAAACAGGCAGACCCGACTGTCGGTCGACCGGCCGGTCGACCGATCCCATGCACCGGTCGACCGGCCCGGTCGACCGGCCCGGTCGACCGTTCCCAACCGAGAGTTGAGTCACTTCAGTCGGTCGACCGCCCAGTCGACCGATCTCCTCCTGCGGTCGACCGGACCGGTCGACCGCTACGCTGTGCATGTCAGCGTGCACGTCGGTCGATCGGACCGGTCGACCGACTACTGTTCTGCTGTTTTCTGCTGCTGATTTCTGGATCTTCTTCTTCGTCGACTCTTCGACGACTTCCTCCCCCTACAATTCTCCACCTTGGAGAAAATTTTTCCAAAAAATCTGAGCCGATTTCCAGCGTACCCCAGTCTATCACCTAGCGAAATCGACACACGATCTCAACTAAATCGACACACACTCTCGGCTTGCGCGCACCGGACGAAATCGACACACGATCTCGGCGAAATCGACACACGATCTCGGCTTGGAATCTATAGCTCAGCTATCCACTGGAAAACATCGCACATGCCTTCCCTACACTTCACCTTCGGAGAACTTTCATACATGCCGATCACCATACCATGGCTCCTACTCCGCAACTTCACGACCTCACAAAGACTCCTCAAGAGCCAACACTGACTCTCCAACTGACTAGCTCTATCTAGTCTTCCTGTCTTCCACTGACAGTCCAACCAAGTCTGCGTAGAGCACACCAAGCACTGTCATCGGCTTCAACTGGATGCACACCACTTTTTATGTAAGCTCAACATCTTCTCACCGGAAGATCAACCTGTTCATCGAGATCACAACGCCTCGCGACTACGTGAAGTCCAACTGGCCACAACACTTCACCTCTACGTGAAGCCTCTCCACCTCTACGTGAAGTTCCATTTCACCAATATATCTAGGGCTTCACTACTTTGTCTCATTGGATATATCCAACAATGCCTAGATACACTATCAACGAAAGAGACAAAGTACCTGTGACCTCTAAGCGATGCCATCTTAGCAGGTTCCCAAATGCACACGTGAACACAATCAAGAAGACATTCATTGCGGTGAGTACTGGTGCTGAATCTCACCTTATTATTGTCCAGAACGCTGTGTTCACCTTCCAACGTGCAGGTAGCAGCACCTTCCAGCAATTCCATCTTTGCAGGAGCTTGCAAAGACTTTTCTTCTTCCTGTCCGACCTTTCCCTGCCAGACCTCCGGGCAACTATCATCTGAGGAACTCGAAGTCTCCACCTGATCTGTAATCGTACTACCCTTCAAGTAGTAGAGATTGTCTCGGCGGACGCCCTTCATCACAACCATCGAGCCCTTGATCATCCTGAGATCACCATCTCGAACAGATATCACCATACCCGATGCTTCCAAAGCTCCAACGGAGATTAGATTTCTCTTCAACTGAGGTACATACCTCACTCCCTTCAGCTCCCTTACCATCCCATCAAACATCCTGATTCGGATTGTACCTACACCCTCTATGACACATGGGTGATCATCGCCTATAACGACTGAACACCCCTCCAGCTTCTCAAAGCTAGAAAACCAACCCCGATTAGGGCACGCATGGTATGTTGTGCCTGTATCCAAAATCCACTCATCTTCCCATGAGTGACCAACGATGGGAGTAGTGACTGAAAATGAGAAACCTAACGAGTCCGAATCTGATCCATCTGCCTGTGAACTACTCCTCTGAGTATTTGTCACCTTTGCAATATTTGCTTCAGCCTTCGACTCCTTCTTCTTCCTTTGAACTTCGAACAGTCCACTTTCCAGTGCCCTATTTCTCTGCAGAAGGCACACTGGTTCTTCCTCAGATCCCTGTAGCCCGACCTGGACTTTGATCTTCCTCTTTCTTCACTGCCCTTCCTAGATGAACCCCTGCTTCTTACCGCTAGCGCCTCTGCTGACGAGCTTGACTGAGAAGGCTGTCTCTCCTTTCTCCTCGTCTCATAGTTTGCCAATGCAGACGGCACCTCATGATAGTCTAGAGTCTGTCTGTCATTTATAAAGGTTAATGTGAATGTCTCTTACTCCTCCGCTGGGAGTGAGTTCAGGAGGATTACAGCCTTGTCTTCCTCATCTACCTTGACATCCACGTTCACTAAATCTGTAAGAAGCTTCGTGTAGCGGTTGATATGCTCATTCACGGAGCACCCCTTCTTCGTCTGAAACCCATACAGCTTGTTCTTCAGCTGCAATCGCGATTCCACACTTTTAGTCAGATATTTCTTCTCAAGGGTCTCCCACAAATGCTTCGCCGACGTCTCATGTAACGCAAGATATTTTATGTCTTGTGTTAAACATGAACGAATCAACACACACACAGACCTGTTAATCTTCTCCCACTCTTCTTCAGTGGTTTTTCCTTGTCTCTTCTCCAGAAGTAGAGTATCCTCGAGGTTCGATGCATTCAAGGCATCCATAACCTCACACCTCCACATCCCAAAATTATTTGTGCCGTTAAACTTCACCACGTCTATCCTCGGATGAGGGTTCATGGTCTTAACTGATGTACTTTCTTCTGCCATTTATCTAACTAAAACCTCTATGTATGCGGAAAAACAACTGGAAATAGATCACAACTTCGATAAAAAATCAGATTTTTACCTTCTTCCCGAAACCCTATATTGAGTTTCTGACCGGATCTACTCCACCAATGATTCCCTGAGCACTCCTTGTGTTGTTCTGAGATCGACACACGATCTCACGAACAAGACTACCGCTGATCTGAGATCAACACACGATCTCCTCCGGATCAGCTCCCGATGCCCTCCGAATCTCCAGAAAAAATCTCAAGCGAAACCTGAGAATCTCTGATACCACTTATTGTGCCCTAACAACAACCCCACAGAGGAACCCTAGATCTCCAAAGCACAGAAGAACAGTATCACAACCAGCACAAACAGAATAATCCAAAGAAAGAGCACAAAACACAGATTTAACGAGGTTCGGCCAATGTGCCTACGTCCTCGGGGCAAGAAAGGGAGAGGGTTTTATTGATTTTAATAAATCACTTACAGCAATGGGGATCGGGAGAGTTTTGCCTCTGCTCTACTCTCCTCCACAATTGCACACAAAACCCTCTTCTTTTTCTCTCTAGGATGTAAACCCTAGAAATCCAACACAGCCCTTAAATAGGGTTCAAAATAACCCTTTCCGAAACAGGCAGACTCGATTGTCGGTCGACCGGCTGGTCGACCGACCCCATGCACCGGTCGACCGTTCCCAACCGAGAGTTGGGTCACTTCAGTCGGTCGACCGATCTCCTCCTGCGATCGACCCGACCGGTCGACCGCTATGCTGTGCATGTCAGCGTGCACGTCGGTCGACCGGGACCGGTCGACCGACCACTGTTCTGCTATTTTCTGCTGCTGATTTCTGGATCTTCTTCTTCGTCGACTCTTCGACGACTTCCTCCCCCTACAGTATATGGATATGTATTACAAGGAATAGGAATATTAAATGAAGCAAATGTTAAGTGCAGGAATTGTCTGACACTAATCAATCTCCCTGGTCTAATTGGTCAGGTCAGTGAATATCAGGCGGGAGGTTTTCTGTTCAGTAAAACGTTCCTTAATTACAGAACCACCTTTCAATTATCTTCCTTGGTTAACACCAACTAGACTAGTTTTAGTCAGTCTAAATATACTGTAACATTTATGAGCATAAATATTTCAGTATAACTCATGTATAAAGAACGTTAGTTCACTATACAGCAATTGGAGTGAGGTCCACGTGTAGCGAATCTCCTTAAGACAATTACGTCCGCTGCTACGGTGCTAACGGGTAATAGACGCTGATCTCCCAACATACAACACTCTTTCACGGTATTTGGATAGCACTATTAAATCACCGTACGGTTGAACCATAGTTAATCAGAATATTCACAAGATTTCAATGCAGCAGGACGGAGACAAATTTCAGGGGAAGTATCTGCCTTAACTTTAGAGGATTATCCACTGCAGAGAAAGTAGAGAGAGAAGAATTAATGTCTTGTGAAGACAGAGATTCAGACAATAATTCTTTTTAAGAATATGTTGAATTTTCTAAGCCTTCTTTCAGAACAAAACTTTTCCTTACTCCAGAATAATATTCTTTAGGACTCTGATCTTCAGTCTGACTCTTTTCAGGACTGATCTTCAGTGTAAAGGAAAAAAGAGGAAATTATTTATGCGCCTTTATAATCACAGAAAGGCGTGCTATTTATAGCGCTCATGGGAGTCCATTGGAGGGCAAATCCGTCACTTGGAGTCTGAGCGGTTGGGTTGGATCCCACACGCCCACGCCCGGACTCGGACCCAAGCCTTGGCGACGGCGCCGGGAGGGCGGCGGCGGCACGCGCGGGGGCATGGTTCCCCTAATCGTGTGCGAAAACTCTAAGTACACAATGGCCACACCCTTTGTTCTCACTTTCCTCTGTTTATACACTTCAGTTGCCCATCTCATATCCAATGCATAACTAAACGCTTTTAACTACATTTAGTTTCTTTGGTCTTTGAATTAGACAAATTTTAGACTTAAATATCTCATTCATTTTAAAACGGAATTAAACATGTAAATATACAATGCTCATCCCCAATGAAAATGAGAACACAATCCAGCCACTATCCGGTTAATTCTATCAACAGATTATGCCTTAATTCAGCTCAAAAATTAATGATTTAATTTTTCATTTTCCCAATAGCAAATACTATAATACATGTCGCGTAACATTCATAGACAGTTTGTCAAGCGGAGTGGGTATTAATTATTTTTAGTTTCCTTAATTAACAAATTGACAGAACAAATGCCATCCTAACAACTTTACAAGCCACGACACAGAAGACAAGAAAAAGGGCCATGCTTGCATGCTCCAAATAGAGCAATTATAATCACATCTTCTAATTTTAGTAGCCTGATTGAGATCCATAACAAACAAAGTGGCGCATACGAGAGAGCATTCAGGGTCTGTTTGGTTGTCGTAACTAACCGTAATTCGTAGTTGTAATTGGTAAAGTCTTTTACAATTGTAAATGAGTTACATTTATGTAAATTTTACGGTGTTTGGTTGGTAATATAAAATTGTAAAGCGAGAAAGTGTATTGTACTTTACGGTGTTTGGTTACCGTAATGTATAAGTCGTAAGTGAAAAAGTTGACCACAAAATTAACTATTTGGTGATTTTAAAAGTTTTAACACTGCAAATAAATATTAAAAAGTTAAATATTAAAATTTTTTAATATTAATATAAAAAATATTACAAATTTGTATGATCACAAAATTAACTGTACCTGAGCTGTAAGTGAGTGGTAACTGGGTTGCAAGTGAGTGTTAGTTGAGTTACCTAAGTCTTTTACGAATTACGGTCCAAACAAACGCCGTAGTTGTAACTGGATAGTAAGTCATTTACGAAAGAGTTTTATGCAAAACAAACGGCCCCTCAGTCTAAAGTCGCAGAATCTGCGCCCTTTTATTATTATTATTATTATTTTTTTTACCGGTACCAATTCACGGCGGAATGAAATCCCTAGAAACCCCAAACCTCCACCAGAAATGCCCAAATTCCCCGACCTCCCTCAAAAACCCTCGATTCCCCAATTTTCTAATCCAAAACCCTAGAGATCAAATCGCCTCAATGCCATGGGCAAAGGCCGACCCCGCGCCATCGAGAAGCCCATCCAAAACCCCAGCTACTCCTCCCCCTCGCTCCCCCAGGCCCCTGTCTTTTACCCAACCGAGGAGGAGTTCAAGGACCCCTTAGAGTTCATCGACAAGATCCGGCCCCAGGCCGAGCCCTTCGGCATCTGCCGCATCGTGCCGCCGAAGTCCTGGGCCCCGCCGTTCGCCCTCGACGCCCAGAGCTTCACCTTTCCGACGAAGTCGCAGGCGATCCACCGCCTTCAGGCTCGGCCCCCTTCGTGCGACTCGAAGACCTTCGAATTGGAGTACAGCAGGTTCTTGGAGAATCATTTGGGGAAGAAGTTGATGAAAAAACAGTATTTGAGGGGAAGGAGTTGGATTTGTGTCGTGTTTTTAATGCGGTGAAGAGGTTTGGAGGGTACGTTAAGGTTTGCGAGGGGAAGAAGTGGGGAGATGTAGCAAGGTTTGTTAGACCCGATGGAAAGATCTCGGAGCGCGCTAAGCACGTGCTTTGCCAGTTATATCACGAGCATTTGTATGAATACGAGGAGTATCAGACCAAGAAGTGCAAGAGGGGGAGGGATCAGAGTGGGTCCAATGAGAAGAAAGGTTCAAAGAAGAGAAAAAGAGCAGCCTGGGTGCTGAGAAAGTGAAGGAAGAGGATAAAGAGGAGTTTGATCAGATTTGTGAGCAATGCAAAAGCGGGTTGCATGGGGAGGTCATGTTGTTGTGCGATCGGTGCGATAAAGGTTGGCATTTGTACTGTCTTACACCACCGTTGGAGAGCGTCCCATCAGGAACTGGTATTGCTTGGAATGCGTGAATTCGGACAAGGATAGCTTCGGATTTGTCCCTGGGAAGAAATGTTCGCTGGATGTTTTTAGACGGATGAATGATCGGGCAAAGAGAAAGTGGTTAGGGCTGATGTGTACTACGAGGATGCAGATCGAGAAGAGGTTTTGGGAAATCGTGGAGGGGAGAGGTGGAGAGGTGGGGGTTATGTATGGGAGCGATTTGGATACCTCAATTTATGGGAGCGGATTTCCGCGCAACGTTGATCCAGTTCCTTCTTCGATCGACTCTGAGATGTGGAGAGAGTATTGTTCTAGCCCATGGAACCTCAATAACTTGCCGAAATTGCCGGGATCGATGCTCCGTGCAGTTCATGATAACATTGCTGGCGTCATGGTTCCTTGGCTTTATGTTGGGATGCTATTTTCATCTTTTGTTGGCATGTTGAAGATCACTGCTTTTATTCAATCAATTATCTACATTGGTATGTATACTCTATTACACATCTTTAATTATTTTTGTAGCTAATATTCCCGGATAATTATAGCCATGTAATTTTTCACTTTAATTGCGACCTGAGAGGAGACTGAGACTAAGACGGACTTGATCATGACTTATTTGAAAGACGAGGAACATGACTCACTGTTAAAGACGTGTAAATTACAATTTTGAATTGAAAACAATCCATGTAAGAAAGAAGAGTTTGAGCCTGGAAAACACGGAATAACCTATTACTTGAAGGAAAATGGGGTCTTTTCATGTACTCTTATAACAGTGCGCTGGCCATCGTTCACTATTGTCTCAGTCGTGCTAATTTCTAGCATGGATTGCTTCTAGGAGGTAGAGAACACATGAAATAACAATTATAGGAGGATTTGAGAGTGCTTTAAGGAGTAAAAATAATATCAAAGTTACGAAAGTTCACTTTGTTGCTTTAACTGACACTATCATCATCAACATCTAATCCTTTCCCCATCAAAGCTAGTCCATGAGAGCTTACAAAATTTAATTATTGCAGTGGATCATTCACTGAAACCATTTAATAGCTTGTGCGAATTCTTTTGAAGGGAGCTACGAGCAAGAGAATGCCATGCCATAGCCTTGGTTGCCTGTTTGCATTTTGATAGAGATACCTTTTAATCATTTCACTTTGGGCTCACGCTATTAAGGAACTGGTTTTCAAATTTATGAACGAGGGAAGTTCTAGATGAAGAGACAAAATGGTAGAATTTTCTGTAGGGAAAACATTCATCTCTGATATAGCTTTTGGGTGGAGTTTGGGCGTGTTGGAGACCTGAACTGGGCACGGTCACCATGTTGCCCAACCTTATCTCATAATCAGCCTCTGTTTGAGCTAGGTTTCTTCGATTGTTTTTTCTTTGTGTAGCTGCGCCATAACCAACCCGAGACCACCTTATTCTCCAAGAAGTTTGAGCTAGGTTTGCGTCTTCTATTCTTTTCCTTGTGTAGCTGGGTAGAGCAAGTTGGGGGGAGGGATGCAAATTGAGCAGATTAGGTTATGTTGGGCTTAGACAAGGACGAATAAAAGGTCAAAGCTAGAGTGGGTTAGGCTGAGAGTGGGATAAAATTGGATAGACTCAATCAGTTGAAGGCTTCTGCTCAAGGCGAACTTAACCTCATTACGGGTCTACTCAAGCCCAAAACACCACTTGATTATGAAAATTTATGCATTTTTTTGACCTAAGACCGATTTAAGCTGCTTCTTTGGTCTAGTTGGGTTTGTAGTGGGTGGAATTTGGTCAAGGGTAGGTTGGCCTAAGCCAGGTTAAGCAAATGGAAAATAAATAATGTAATTGCCCATCAAATGACCAAAACTTCACCATTATATAATCCTCATGTTCAAAATTGCCATAACCCTTGATTTCTTGACGAACTTATACAAATCCTTGGTTATAGATATTGATTGATTCCTCGACCACAAATGTTGGTTGAGGATAAGGTAGAGACTAAAAAAATGAAGAAAAAATAGAGATGAAAATAAAGATTTTATGAGAGTAATGTTACTGTGTTCACTGAATTGAGAGGAGTTGTTGACATTGTTGGGCAGAAAGGGTGATGTTGTGGGGTTCATTGAATGGAGAGTGGGCGTGGTGGCCCTTTCCAGTTGTTGAAATGGAGAGGCGGGGTACGAGGAATGATTGCAAAAACCAGTTGAGATTTATTGTTTGGACTAGAGAGGGTACCTAAATGGTATTGGGTTCATTTAATTGGTGAGTAATGGTGGTGGTCTCATTGGGGTGAGAGTGGTGACATGGCATCACTAGGATTGTTGAAAAGGAGAGGTCATGGTTCAAAGTCTCGGTCTCGGCCGCCGACTCGGCCGGCACCGAGACGGATCGGTCTCGGCGACTCGGATCGGACTCGGACGATACGCGCAAAACGCTACATAGAACGCCAAAAAAATTATGAAAAATCATGACAAATTATAAAAAAATGTAAACATCCAATTCATGCATCACATATTCAAAACATATCACCTAACACTCAAAACATAACATGAAAGCATAAATACAAGCGTCGTCGGTAGAAAAATATCAAAATACATGCATAATATAGTAAATTGCACAAAATAATTCATAAGTACCTGCTAATATAGTCATTTCCACATTGAATTACGAGGAGGCTCCAAATCATCATTATCATCTGGCCCGCGATAAGTATAGAAACCAGGCATATAGTTTCCATAAGGATAATGATATGTTTGTGGGTGAGATCCTGTAGGCTGAGATGATTGGCCAGAGGATCCACTATCAGAGTAATATGGCGGTAGGGGTTGTGCAATATCAGCTCCATGGTGATAATACTCAAAACCTCGATATTCAGTGCTGCTAGTAGAGTATTCACCAGTGCTAGAATAATCAGTGTCAGAATATTGGCCAGATGTCAAACCCAACCCCTGTAAATGGCCTTCAAGACTATGATGACCATGTGAGTAGTTATCATGTCCACTCGAATAATCATCGCTAGAACTGAATTCGACCAACCGATCCAGATGCCTACGCTGTTGTGAAATCCCCGCCCAGCCTCCATGATCTGTATCTTGTGTGGCATAATATTCTGAATCCCATGTTAAAGCATCATCTCGTTGGCTTCCACCAACACCATGAGTCTCTTCAACATTACCACCATCACCACCATCACCGCCGCCATCACCCTCACCACCATCACCCTCACCACCATCATCGCCACCACCATCACCGCTGTCATCATCACCGCCATCACCATCATCACCGCCACTTTCGTCAGTATGACGAATACCTTCATCTAACCAACTTAAGTCATCTGGTGGTAACATCGGCTGTTCTCCCTCACGAATCCACTCATCCAAATATCATCATTGAAAATATTGTTCAGATCAATTGGGTTGTAATAATCATCAGTGTCGCTTTTGCATGTCAAGTTTCTTACTCGCAACCGCATATTGTAATGCACAAATACTAGTTTATGCAACTTTTTCATTGCCAACCGGTTGCGCAGTTTTGTATGAATTAGCGACCACGTACTCCAATTTCTTTCACAACCCGATGAAGAACATGTTTGGCTTAAGACTTTGATGGCAATTTTCTGCAGATTGGGAGCTTCTTCGCCATAATTAATCCACCAATCAGCTGGAAGAGATTGTTGCACTGCTCTTCTAGTTAGTGAGCTTCCAAATTCTCCAACTCCATCCACAAATAATTTTATCTGTGAGAATACACATCACAAGTGTTAATATTTGCATAACATTATATCGATGAAATAAATAAATTATTATTACCTCATTAATAGCTCTTGCTTGTTTATTCAAATCTGGTTCCAATCTTTTAATGACCTCCTTTAATCCATATCTCACTTCTGGATGTGTAGAAAGTTTTTTGAATATTGGAGTGCTGGATTTAAAAAATATGCTGCAATAATGTAAGCAAACGATTGTTATGAAATGACAGTTTCAATTTCTAGTCAACAAATATGATTTCTAGGCAAATGAATTACCAGCAGCATGCAAGTGTATGCAATTGTCCCTCCCATCTTCTATCAATGATGTCCCAGTACTTCTTCCAGTTCTTATTTGAGGCCTTTATAGCCAATTTTGCTCTATCCATAGCTTCATATATAATAGATAGTGTAGGTTTCTTGTCCTGATCCACTATCTTCAAGACTCTAACAAGAGGATCCATAATGTTTTGGACCTCTCTTGCCTTCTTCCAAACCGTCAGTCAGAATGAGATTAGAAACCTTATCTCGCACACTTCTTCTACTCCTTTCCTTGTTGAATTCACGCCATTCGGTAGTCGTGCACATTCTTTTCAAATCTTGCTCATAGCGAATAAGGCTTTCAATAGAAATAAACTCGGTGGCAAACCGTGTTATACCTGGTCTCAACAAATCTCTATCTTTGGTATATAGCTTCATTAAATTCACCACTTTGAGGCTATTGTAAATGAATGATGTGATCATCTTAGCATCATCCAATGTCTCCTTGACTGATTTCAAAGAGGCAATATCTTCAAGCATCAAATCAATGCAATGTGCTGCACAGGGAGACCAAAACAAATGTTTTCTCTTCTCCATCAACGTGTGACCAGCTGCTTTGAAACTTGCCTCATTATCTGTTACAACCTGCACGGTATTTTCTTCGCCAACTTCATCAACAACTTTATCCATTAGCGAGAATATATACTCAGCAGTCTTCGAGATATTAGTGGTATCAACAGAAGTATGGTAGATCATGCTTCTATCATCACAATAAATCATGAAATTAACAATAGGCTTTCTATTATGAGAACTCCATCCATCACACATGATATTGCAACTATACTGCGGCCATTTTGTTTTTATTGAAGCAATATATACTCCAATTTCTTTCACTTCCTCCTCTAAATAGAGATTGCCAATCTGATACCCTGTAGGGCCTTTTACACCTGGGCCTGCCTCCGCAATAGTATTAATCATGGCTTGGTAGTAAGGACCACTATCAGCTGCATTGAATGGTATTGCATTGTAGTGAAAGAACTTCGCCACGGATTTCCCAACCTTTTTCATATTCTCAGTTGAGAACATGCTTTTGATTGATTTCTGTTTTGTTGGGAACATGTAAGGATCAATATCACGAGCTGGAATTTCAGCTTCTCTCATAGTCATACTCCGATGCAATCCACGGTTACTCCCTGATCCTGAAGGCTGTGAACTACTGCCACCAATATCAACTCCTTCTGCCGATCTCCAAGCCATTTCACGACTTTCTTTCATGGCTTGTTTTAGTTGTCTTCTTTCAACTCCTTCTAAACCACCAACTTATTCAATTTCATTATCAGAATCTTCTTCGGTCACATCATAGAAATCTTCCTCACTTAAAGATCTCATAAGTCGCTCTTTTTTAGATTTTATGGCCGCTCTTTCTTTGCTACCTTCAGAAAGATGTCGTCTCATTATTTGAGATATCTCTTTTGATACTCGCAAGCATCCTTCCACCTGACCGGGTACATGTGCTATATGCTGCTTCAATCTAGTGATACCACCATGGACTTGTTTCCCACAATAATTACACTTCACAAGTTTTCTACTTCCACCAACAGGGGTACCATGTTCCTATCCAATATCGCGTTGCTTTGGAGCCATACTGAAATTTAAAAAATTATCTGTTAAATTAAAACTAAAATTAACTAAATTAAAAACATTAAATTAAACTCAATTAAATGAAACTACATTAAATTAAACTAAACTAGTTTATACTAGATTAAGCAACACTAACTTAATTACCTAACTTCAATAAATTAATTAGAGAGAGAGGAACAGAGAGAGGGAGAGAGACGGAGACAGAGGAGAGAGAGGGGAACACAGTGGAGGAGAGAGAGAGAGAGAGACGAAGAGAGAGGGACAGAGAGAGACAGAGAGAGACTGAGAGGGAGAGGGGGAGAGAGAGAGACAGAGAGGGGGAGAGAGACTGAGAGGGAGAGAGAGACTGAGAGAGAGAGATACAGAGGGAGGGGGAGAGAGGAGTCCGACAGAGAGAGAGAGAGAGAGTCCGACAGAGATACAGAGGGAGAGAGAGTCCGATAGAGAGAGAGAGACAGAGAGAGTCGCTGCGGAGAGAGAGACAGAGAGAGAGAGAGGCAGAGAGAGAGACTGAGTGCGCCGCTGCGGGGAAGAGAGACAGAGAAAGAGAGGGAGAGAGGCACAGAGAGAGGGAGAGAGGGAGAGAGAGAGACTGAGAGGAGAGAGGGGAGAGGGAGAATTTACCTGCAGACGGACGGCGACGGCGACGGCTACCGCGACGCAGGGGGACGGCGAGGGCGTCGCGGGGGGGACGGCGAGCGCGCGAGAGAGAGAGATCAGATCTGATCTCTCTCTCTCTTCCCTCAAGCGCGTTTTAGGGAGGGGTCACGGGCGCCGAATCGGCCGAGTCGGGTCCGAGTCGGACCCGATCCGGGTCGACTCGGCGATCTTCTATTGACTCGGGCCTCCGAGTCGTACCGGAGGGGGCCGAGTCGGATACGACTCGGCCGAGTCGTATCCGACTCGGCCGAATTTTCGAACTCTGGGACAGGTAGGACACGGGGATGATGGCAAAATCAGGTGAGATCCATTTTGGTCCTGTTAAAATGGAGAGAGTTGCTGAAATGCATATGGGGCCTAAACGGTATCGTATATGTCATGCTAAAATGTAGAGGATACTTAAATGGTAGTTGGTTCACTTAAATGGCGAGGAATGGTGGTGATCTCATTGGGGTGAGAGTGGAGACATCAAAAGGATTGTTGAAAAAGAAAGGTAGGGCATGAGGATGATTGCATGAGACCCATTTTGCAGTACTACTAAAATGGAGGGGCTTACTGAAATGCATAAGGTGTCTAGATGATATTATATAAAATAGATGATAAGAGTGTGGTGAAGTTTAGGAAAGTAGAGATAAGAATAGCATGCACTTGGGTCAACCCCCTAAGTTAAACTCAGACCAGACTTTTCTAAATGAAACCTGCATTTGGATAAGCCCTAACATGAACTTGCACATTAACTAGGAACTGGATTCTGTTTGGTTGCGTGGGGTAAGCCTGACGTGACTTCTAGCCTTGCACTAAAGCACAAAATAAGCCACAGAAAAATTAAATCATGCTTGCTTCCTACATTTGTCTATATCTTGGTTTGAGATTTCTAATCATGATTGAGGGGAAAAGGCAAAACTACATAAAACATGAGAAAAAGGAAGAAGGTTGTAGCTCAGGGATATTAATGCAAGTTAGGAATTATGGTCAAAATAGTTCTTCTATGACTATCGGATTTTGATGATTTCAGAACGTGAGATTTAGGGTTCTGGAGTTTAGTCTGAGATTGGAAAGATTGAATGTCTGAGGACTTTAAAGGGATCTATTATTTGGTGTTCAAATAGTGAATTCTTTGATGGATGAAATAGTTGATTTTTTTTAAAAAAAGATTTGGCCTATAAATTTAAGCATAACAAAATTAGATGCACTAGAATAATGCATTTATGCATTTATTAAAGCAAAGTCAATAAAAATCGAGAATATATTTGAGAATAGAATGATAGGAAGATGTTAAAACGAAGAGAAATCTTTGAAGAAAGGAAAGAGGGCTTGACTTTTACAACAATCCCCATCACTTTATTCTTCTGAAATTATAAAATTATAGCAAACCTTAGAACTCCACTTATATCTTTTAAAACCACTAGGAGGTAAATCCTTAAAAAACAGGAGCCATGCTTACCCTTTTCGTTGTTGGGTAAGATAAGCGCGGGGTGGGGTGGGTGTGTGTGTGTTTGTGTTGGGAAAATGAATAGACAAGCTTTATTCATGTGAGCTGAGTGGGAATTGCTGTAGGATGGTTGTTTCTCTTGTTTCCATTCTAGAAAGATGACTTCTTTGCCTCTTTTTTATTGAATTTTATGGGGTAACACATATGACCCACAATGTGTCTGGTTGCTACCCTACAATCATATCTTTGACATTTTTTTTTTCATCAATTCCACCCATAGGTGATTTTCTATCTTATGTTGTTTCCAAATCTCAAACCTTGTTACATAACTGCATCAAAGGGTCCATGTATACTTTTAATCTGTACTGTGCATCACCATTCTTTTCTGAACAGAACTAACTAAATTTCAGAAATTTGTTTACTCCTTACAATCTGAAATTGATATATGTAACTGTGTGATGACTTATCTGATTCTAAATTCTATTTGAACTAAGTTTGCTGTATTGACTATATGCTATTGATTGAATCAATTCACCAATTCTTCAAATCAAAAGTCAGTCAGGTTTCTCCTAGCTTCTTACCAATCTGTTGTAATAGCTTCTAAACTCAATTCCAATAATCTATCTACTATTAAGAATGGACCAAATGACATAAAATATCAAAAACTCAAAGGAAAGCAGTGGGCAACCTCCCAAACCCAAGCCCAAACTGAGAGTTATGAGGAATGGATAGAAAATCTGTCAGGATAACCTAGAAATTTGGACTAACTTTATCTTTGAAATTAGCTAAACCAAACCCTTCTTCCCCATTCTGAATTTCCAAATGTCAGATTCATGAAAGATACTTCATGTAGGATTGTTTTATATTTAAACCCAGAGGCGAGACAGAAAATCATATCCTCCCAAGGTCGGTGGCTTGCTGCACTGTTTTTTTGGCTGGTGGAGGTTGAGCTTTGTCAAAATGTTATAGATCCTCTGCTTTCTATGTCTATGCATTTCTGACATGCATGGAAGATGCCGATAGCAATCTTCCTTTATTAGGTTGCCAATGGATGACTACTCGAATGGTGCATTATTGTGGCTATTGCAAGTACCCTAATGTGTAATGCCCCCACGGCAACTCTCTTGTTATTACCACACTAATGCACCATGTAAGTAATCCATTGTGAAAAGTGTAAATGGTAACTTGAGTGCCTAGTTGGAGTTCCTGACACATGTGGACATGTTTCGGATTGTGGGGCATGAGGTTTGCTACTCTTGAGGCTAGTACATATCAAGGTGGTGTATAGCCATCTATCAAGAAAAAAGGTGGTGTATAGCCTTTGTTGGGGTTGGTGGAGGAGTAATTCAATGCACTAATCAACGTAAAGGATTCAAACTTTGAAGAACAAACAGACGGCATATATGTACCTCCACTCTAAATTTTGCAGCACTGGAAAAGAATACGACTGAGAGCCACCAACCTAAAGATTATATTTTCTTTAACATGCTTGAATATCATTCATAACAGACATTTGTTGTTTGGTTATTAATAATTTGACTAAGCCATAGTGTTAACATAGATGAACATTAGCTTATGATTTTATGATAAAGCCAACAGGCCTGGTTCTTTGTTTCCATAGAATAGCTTAGTATCATTCCTTGCGCTGAAAAATATTAAGCTACTATATAATGAACCATAGAACAGACTTCTGTATGAAACAATAGAATTCATATAATAATGACATGTATGTAGAAAAATGTAATTATACTTTAAACCTGAGAATCTTTTATGTAAAGTCCAACATATGACCAAGGAGAGACATTTGTGATATGTATGTATGCTCTTCAACATGGTGCCACATAGCTTCGAAGAAGATTCCTTGCCAAAATTCTGGGTTTCAAAGAAAATTCCTTATTCAAAAATTCTGGGTTTCAGAGGGATCTTCATCCCCTGTAAGATTCATTCGGCCTTGGGCCTCCGAAGATGGTCATGGAACTATTTTTCTGTTCCTAACTCAAAAGTGATTGAGCAAATTATTTAAATCCAAGTAACATCTAAGTATATTATTGATATTAAATTAGAACCATCAGATATACATGAAAGGAAATATTTTTCAAATTTGTAATAATGTTTGAGATTTATATTAACGATGCTTAAGATTTATCATAAAATCACATATGTTTGGAAAAAGGAGTATACATCAACAATTCAAGTAAAATTTAGAATTATTTTAACTTGTGCTCGTAATCTAGTTTGCAAATAATCCATGAGAGTCTTAAATCTTCCACTAATACTAATCCAGCAGGTAACCTATGGTAGTATACTATCTCATCATGATGCTTTCGTTTAATTTTTTAAGTACTTATTATTTTATCTTTTTATTGATTGGTGTGGCTCTCAAGCGTCAGACAAATGCTTCAGTTGTTTGTTTTTTACTTGGATACTTTTTCTCCATATGTGAATTGATGTTGATGCCGATTGATCATCATGTTTACAGGGGAGAACCAAAATGCTGGTATGGTGTGCCTGGTACTGAAGCCAGTGCATTTGAACAGGTAATTCTTTGGAACCTTTATATGACTAACTTGCAGCATGTTGCATTTACTTCCTGTTTACCAAGAAATCTGCAGTAAAATCTGAAGCCTAGGGGTGAATAATTTTCTATGGATAATTTGATTCTTAATATTGTTCTGATCATTTAATTACTGCCTCTATATGGATTAAGTTTTACTTCAAAAAAAATATGCCTCTATATCCGGACAAATCATATAACTTTCCCTAGATGCTTGGTGTTTGCACTTCGTATGCTCGGGTATCATTTATCCTTCCCAACATAAAAAATGTCGATGCATGCTTCCTTTATTGACCAATTTAGTTTGCCTTGGAGGGTGTCTGCTCTTTTTTTAATTTCTCAATTTTATTAGCACAATATGTTGAAATATGATTTGTTATACTCTATTTTTCTCATAGGTTATGCGAAATACACTTCCAGATTTGTTTGAAGCTCAACCAGATTTGCTCTTCCAGCTTGTCACAATGCTTAATCCGTCTGTTCTGCAAGATAAAGGTGTTCCAGTTTATAATGTGGTGCAGGTCAGTAGGAAACTTACTTGCAACCTCTTGTTTTCTTGTTAGAACTTCAAGTGATCCATACATATCTTATGTTTTTATCTTATTAGTGCAAACTCTTTCAGTCACTATTTCAATTTTTTATTTGAATTTGGTGTAGAAATGAACTTTTACTGACATGCCGTGTGATTTGTAAAATGGTTTCTTAATTTTCAGGAACCTGGAAATTTTGTTGTAACGTTTCCCAAGTCATTTCATGGGGTTTTAATTTTGGTAAATTTTCATCATTAATAAATCAAATATACATCGATTCCCAAATACATTGTATTCTGTTATTGTTTGTATAGTGCAAAGCTCAAGTGTTTTAGCTGGATATCCAGGCTTAAATTGTGCAGAAGCTGTCAACTTTGCTCCTGCCGACTGGCTACCTCATGGTGGTTTTGGAGCTGAATGGTACCGGCTCTACCATAAAGCTGCTGTTTTATCTCATGAAGAGCTTTTATGCGTGGTCTCCAAGGTGGGGTTTTTATGCCGTTCATTGCCATGCCGTTTTCTTATCTCTACTTTGCAGATCACTTCTTGCCTATTGATTGAGTCAGTTATGTCCTTTCATAATAGTACACACTTTACACGCTTTTCTTTCGTAGCTCTACTTAGGTTTAAGGCAACTGATACCTTTTCTTTAATAGCAGCACTTATGTCCAATCGACATCCATGCTTTGACAAGGTTTTTTCCCCAATGCATTATTGCATACACTCTAACCATAACCGATAGGCCTTTGCCATACCCTTCGGTTGGCTTAATGAATCTTGTTGCACTCTGCTCTCCTATATTTTCTTTTGCTCTTATGAGGGACTGCAAATGTTTTTTCTCGATTAAAGTTTCTAATTCCACATGAATTGGTCATCTGGTGTGGTGACACACCTTAACTAAACTGAAAAATTGTGCATAACTCTCCAAAACCTTTGGAACAACCAATTGCAATGGAAACAACAAGAACTTAAATATAAAATATGCAAATGTAGTCAAGTAAAGAAAAATGGACAAAAGATCTGTAGTCTTAAAGTCTTTAGATAGAAATTGAAGCCAGACCACTTTCACTCTTGGTGCATGCTCAGATGTCATTGCTCATTCACCACTGCAGTGAACTTTCTGCCATGTCTCTATTGGTGCTACTCTTAGTTTACTTCTTTTAACCTCATCCTTTCTGGTTTCTGCTTATATCACACAACAGCTTTGATATTTTCCATTTGTGCAATGTTCACCTAACATTTGCTGCCTTTTTCTTTGAGCATGATGGGCCTAATTGTAGCTATTAGTTTTACATGTCTCTTTGTTATGCTATAACCACGAAAGTTGTAAGGTCTTGTAAGGTTGATGCTTTTTGATGTATGGCATAAATTATGGCTCGATGTAATGTATGGTTTCTTTTTTAATTATAAACGCTGAATTATTGTCGAAATATATACAAACAAGTTGTTTTTGTGCTCACCTCTGCCCTAAATAAAAAGATTCAGAAAAAAATATTTAATTCATTAAAATATCTTTTTTGTTCAACTATTAACCCTGAGACAAAAAGGACAAAATAGAAACTGTTATTCAAGTCCTTATTTCTTTCATTAATTTCTTTTTTCCTCGATGGGACCCTTGTGGATGTCAATTTTGCTTATTCCACCAAAAGAAAGTCTACTGGTGCTTTCTTCGTCTCAAAAAGGGATTTAATGACCTTATGACATCTTATAACTGAATATTTTATGACATCTTATAACTGAATATTTTATGTTTATTGTCCTGACTTCTCTATACAACTTTTGAAATAGCCTATTATATCTAGGGGGATACTTCTCACTTATTCTAAACTTTCCTAATCACATGGGTAGCTCTCCTCGTATTGTCAATGTTATGCTTGAAAGCTGTATAGCTATCTCCATTTTTATGGACACCCCTCTATGTCTGTGCGACATCAAATCTTCTAATTGCACGATGTCCTCAATGCTGGACATCTATCTTGTACCAATATGACTCCTGGTGCTTTAAATATCCTGTGGACTTTTGGATGCCTGAATTTATCAGTAATTTGGAATAAATATCCTCCATGGCTTATATCAGTTTTATGTTTGATTTTGTTCTCCTGATTAGCACAATATGAATATAAATTTAAAATAGCCATGATACCTTTTGCTGAGTATTTTCCCAAGTAGATCCACAGCAATTGAAGAGAGTTATGAATTTAGTGTTGACCTTTTGTAATCATACAGCTATCTGAATGTACATGTTTTAACATAGTTTGTGATTCACATTATTACCCCAAAAATGCATGACTATCTGCTCATAGTTTCTTTGAAGCTTTCTACACCTTATCTCGTCTCAATAAATTTATCACATCTGTTAGGATATGGTGTAATTTGGTCACTGATATTGCTTTTTGTTACATTGACCTCTTGGTTGTTTCAACTTTCTAAACTCCACAGAATGGTTATGATATCAAAGCCTCACCATACGTGAAGGAAGAAATGCATAGGATATTTATTAGAGAGAAAAACTGTAGAGAGGAACTCTGGAGAAATGGTATTGTGAGATCTTCTAGGATGTTATCCAGAAAACACCCTATGTATGTCGGTACTGAGGAGGTAGCTTTCCTATTCTTGCGATTCATGTGAATTGAAAACATAAACTTCCCATTAACATCTATTACTGATAAACCTAAATCTTGTGTGAATTTTTGTAGGATCCAACATGCATTATATGCCAACAATATTTGTATCTTTCAGCTATAACTTGCAACTGTAGGCCATCTGCTTTCGTTTGCCTTGAGGTATGTTGTGTACAATTAAAACTTATTTTCGGCTTTGGTTCTGAATTATCATTTTATACGTGTGAGGAGTGCATGGGAACTCATATAGCTGTCGGAAAATGTCCAATTTTGAATTTTAAGTTGATTAAAAACACTTCAATGCTGTTTGTTAAAGTGAAACCTTTATTCTCGTCCACTGTTTTTCTTCTTCTTCTTCTCCGGGTTTGCTTTTCATGCACCTGCGATATATTGAATCTCTGTCCAATATAGATGATTGACAAGCAACCCAATCTGGATTTCATAGGAAAACTGATAACACATAACAAGCAAGATGGAAAACATAATTCCATTGCATCAGTGATCTGGCCTGGAACAATAATAGCAAGTTTCTTCTTTCTTTCTTGCTTTTACACCACCCCCCCCCCCCCCCCCCCCCCCCCCCCCCCGAATTGTTGCTAAGAGAAATTAGATACTATTTACTAATGCTTATGGCTTAACTGATGTTTATGCTAGGTCTATTATCAGAGTATCAGGTTTTCTACAAGTAGTTTTAGCTGTAATGGATGTTCCAACTTCCATTCAGTGGAGAACAAGAGGAAAGAAAAGAGAAATGTAATGTTTTTCATAAAATTAAAGCTCTCGTTGCTGCTACTCCTAGATAAATAAACTAAACAAAATAAAACTGACTCATCTTTCAACCTGACTTAAACATCTCCTTCAATCCTTTTTAAAGGTACTCCACCATAACCAATTAAAAGCAGTTTCAGGATTCTGATATCCTAAGATAAACTAATCTAAAGTTGTTTGCAACTACCTCTAAAACTGAAAATAAAACCCACATGTTTAAAATACTGTCCTAACTTAACACTTATCACTAAATTGAAGCTAGCATCTTCTGGATTACAAAATGATTTTGCAGGCTCTTGGGGGCTGTTTGGATTCAAGGAAGCAGGCGGAAGTGAGGAAGTGGGACGTTGGGTTTTTTTCCTTTTGAAAATGTGAATTTGTTTGTATCTTTTTCGGTGTTTGATTGGTAGTTGGGAAATAGAAGCGAAAAAGTATATTGTGTTTTCTGGTGTTTGGTTAGTAATGTGGAAGTGGAAGTGGAAAAGTTGACCACAAAGTTGACGGTAAAATAATATTAAAATAAAAATTAATTATGAAAAAAATTAGACTGCCGCTGTATTAGAATGCAAGTAAGATTTACATGACCACAAAATTAACTGTTTTGAGCTACAACTTATTACAAATGAGATTTACATGACCACAAAATTAACTATAGTACCCCAAAAGTGAGGAAATGATTGTGTAAAAGGGAAAAGAGAAAAGAAAAAAGGTTTTCTCAATTTTCTTTTCCAGTGTTTGGATGGACAGCGGAAGTGAGAAATGACACTTCCTCACTTCCGCCCACTTCCTTGAATCCAAACAACCCCTTGATGGATGATCTTCTGTTGCAGCTCCAAAACAATGAAAATTTTCCATCCTCCTCGGGCAACTTCAGGGCAAACGGTAGAGATGAAAACGACTACTACCACCACCACCACTAGTTAATTATTATTATTTGTTGTGATGGAGATATTTCTTACGGAGATGATATATTACCTCATCATTGTAGGTCTGTTATTAGATCACAATATAAAATACATGTTGGATTTTTCTTGTTGGCTTGAATGGTACATGAGCGAAGCGCTAGGGCTGATGGGAGCCACAATCCACAAAATGAATTGGTCTTGAGTTAAATTGGCAGGAGTGACCGACTCTTTCAACTTAGTCTGAGGGCTATAATAATGTGGAAGCCAAGCAATTGCTGATTGAAAGGCTTACTTGCTTTTTGATTAGCTATTTGATGGATCCCATATGGTTACAGGTCTGAATACTTAGATCCTATGAAGCACAGACACTTCAAAGTGAGTACTGTGTCCGTGTCGGACACCGATATTTGCACGCACTTGCCTGACCGTATTGGACACTCCGATGCCGTGTCGGATTTTAAACAACCATAAAATCACGTGTCGGTACCGTGTCTAACGTTGTGTTGGCATAAAATACAATTTAAAGATCATGTGTTAGATATCTAAAAGTCACATGTCGCTTAAATAAACATGAAAAAATATCATTCTGATATGAGCAAATATGTTAGTAGAATTTACAAACATCATGAACTATGTGAGGTATTAGTTAGATTATTTTTAGATTTTTTTATTTTGTTTGTTACTTAATAGAAGCTATAGATGTAAATTATTTAGATTTTATTTTATTTTTCATCTCACCTTTAATAAAACTAATTATTCATATTTGATTATCTTTTGACAAGTTGATTATTCATTATTATACTCACATAAGTAGAGTTGTGTAGAAATATCTACTTCGGAAAGTATGAAAAAGTTGAAGACAATGCACCTCTTTGAAAGTATGAGAGAAATTGAAAATTTTAAAACAGTGAGAGAAAATTTATTTATATATTATAATAATAATAAAATATTACTTGTTGTGTCCCCGTATCCTTTTTTTTGGATTTTGCCGCGTCCTTGTCGTGTCTGACACCTGTGTCCATGTCATGCTATATAGCTCAGATCATAAGATTTGGCAATGTTCATACCAAAGAGCGAAGGGGAAGAAAGACATCTCATGGAATTAAACGATTTTTCACCGGATTAAAGTACAATTACTAGATAAATAAACTAAATGCAATAGAACCTCTTCAATCTGACTTCAGCCTTCCTTAAAGGCTAAACTCCTATATTTGAAGGAACCCCATCATGTCGAATAACACGCCTAATTTAAAAACCACCCGACGGACATAATTTATCATGACATAGAACAGGTCTATCTAAAGTTCTATAATCCCACCCACTCCTTGGAAACTAAATATAAAAGTTTCTACAGTTCTGAAAATAATTCCTAATTGAATGTGATGTTAAATCTAGCGGCAGGCTTTAGCTAATATTCTCTTGCAGGTACAAAAAGGCGGAATCCTGCTTCAGCTAAAAGGTTTCTTAGATAAGGCTTTAAAAGAATCAGGAAAAGGGGAAAAGAAGAAGAAAGGATCAGCCCAGTGTTTTGGGCCTATATCTTGATAATAAGGGATAGAAAGATGGTAATCCAGTATTGTTTCATTAGACGGGATTCAGTCAAATGACTCTAGTGTACTACTATTATAAGTATTGCTAGCATGCTTCCGGCCAATGTATTACCAAACCCATTATATAACTCGTTATAACCTATTATAAAACGTAACGACACCCGGCCGTCATATAACACTCGCAAAAAATGCAGTTCTCAGTAATGAGCGTTTTTTGGAGCATTACGAACGTTACAATAACAACAAATTGACATGAAACCCTTATTGGCGATGTCGGGCGAAGCACCCCAGTTTCTCCTCTCTCTGCAGTCGGCGACAACGACTCTGTTGTGCGGTTCCTCCTCTCTCTGCAGTTCTTCTTCAATTGCATTTCTATCTCATCGGTGAGCATCGAAGCACCCCCATTCTTCTCTCTTTGATCTCTCTTCATTTGACGAGGAATTTTCAGTTATAACGCTCCAAAAAATCGAAGAACCACGACTCTTCAGTTGACGAGAAACTCGTTGTCGATTTCTCTTCGACCTCTCTTCAATTGACGAAGAACCGCACGACATTGGAGTACCTTAGTTCCTCGATGCTTGCTTAAAATTGTTGTGAGACTTACTAAATGTGTTATATATTGTTTTGATTTTTTTAGATTTTTAAAATTATTTTTGTATTTATAAAAATATCTTAAATATATTATATATATTTATTTGTATTAAATATATATTAAATTGTAACCTACGTTATGCTTTACATTTTAACCTATGTTAATATAACAAAAGAAAAACATTATTGTTACGTTATCATTTTAAACATTAGTTTTGGCATTCTTCCAAAACAATTAAAACTCTAGATTTTTAAGTTACACTCTGCCTAATGCTCACAACCTAGTTTGCCTATATTTATGATAAGGATATAAATTCTAGTAACTTAACTAAAGCTATAAATAGATATTGTTCATCAGTGTTACATCTGAAGAATTAGTAAGAATGTTAATGTAATTGTCAGTCTTTTACATTTTTTTTGTGCAGCATTGGAAGCATCTTTGTGAATGCAACCCCAGCCAGCATTGCCTTCTTTACCGTCAGACTCTTGCAGAACTTGGTGACTTGGTCAACATTGAGTCTCCTATGTCTGATGCTTCATGGTCTGAAGAAAATCACTTCAGCAGAGATTCTCAACATCAGTTTCTTCGTGAAGCAAACATGACAAAAAAGGTCCTCTCTCTCTCTCTCTCTCTCACACGCCCCCCCCCCCCCCCCCCCCCCCCCCCCACCAACAAACAGATGCATACTCACTCACACACACACAAACTGTAATATTTACTGTCACAATTCTTCCTTTTCTTGTTGTGATGGTTGGTTCATTCGATTTTGGATTATTCTCTCTCCTCTTTTTATGTTTATTCTCTTTCTTCTACCACCACCACTAGCAGTTCGAGTATTACTTTTTCTTCTTCGTCGGCTTCTATTACTATTACTTTCTTCTTCTTGTTCTTCTTTAGATTCTTCTTCTATTGTCTTGCTAGAATTGAAAAACCATTAAAGCTCTATCATGTTTTATTCTCTTTTTCTTTGGGGTTTTATTTAGATTTCTGTATAAAAGCTTGTGGTTAAACAGATCATGGCATCATTATTTTTGTCTTGTGTTTTACGTTGATATTCATTTTTCAACCTTCATGAATATATCAATCATGATTCATGACAGGAACTGTTAAAAGTACTCCTTGGAACAGCTTTAGCTTGAGGGAACGGCTATTATGAAAGAGAGTTTAATTAGTTGTACACGAATGACTTGTCTGAAATCAAGGGCATTCTAGTGGTTCTGGTCAGAAGGGAAAGATATCTTACGAGAAAACATAGATATTTGTAGGGAACATTAGGCATTAAGGATATCTGATTTTGCATATGACTATACTTCCATGCCAGTTAGATTTAATTGTTTTCATTTGCGTAAATAGTTTGACTAGAAAATTCATCTTAGCTTGCTATTTTGATTTTGAGCAAGGCAAACTAATGTTAGTTTTGTGATATGGTTGTTTTTCAGTTGCCACGTAATTAATCTCAACACTCTGCCATTGATGCCTTTTCTCTTGAACATAGTTTTGCCGTGTACTCGCGTTGTTGGTCTCTATCTGTGTGATATTATACCTTCCCCAAATCAAAACTTGTCACTTTATTTTGTTTTCTCATCCTCTGGTATATTTCTAGAAGGTACTTTCGCTCCTGCTCTGCATTTAGCACCTCATTTCAGTGGATTGTCTTTGTACTTTTTTTTGAGTCAAACCTGGTAAACTGGTGCAAACAGTTGGGTCCACATGTTTTTTCCCCTTGTTTTCTTCTTTTTCATAGCTCTAAATGCGACATGCTTTATTGTTTCTTATCTATTAGTACCAGGCATTTTTATCATCATGCCTCTTTGTTGCACAGTCTACTAATTCAGAGACACCTGATGTAGTTCTTGAAGTCAAATTTTAGATGTGGCCCTTGTATGTCTGTTTGTTATTAGCACAACATGCCCTTCGCCTCTTGGTTAAGCCATATTTGGATGAAATTTATCCTTTTTCCTTCTGCTGCTGGACACTGATATTGCAGCTTTATATTTAGGTGAAAGTTGGCCATATATCTTATGAACAGCTTGCTGAAGATTGGCTTTCAAATTGTTGCTTCATTTTTGAGATTCCTTTCTCAAATGTTGCTTACAAGAAGGCCCTAAAGGAAGCCGAACAATTTCTTTGGGCTGATCATAACATGGATCCGGTATGATTAGATCTTTGCATATGTATCTCATTTGTGAATTTATTATATAAGTATAATATTTGATTGCCGTTATGAAATACTTGTTAGGTACGTGATATGGCAAATAGGTTGATGGAAGCTCAGAAGTGGGCTGTGAACATCAGAAACATTCTTTCTCAGGTGGAGAACTGCTTGCGTTGCCAAGACAATCATATGAAGAAAGTATCATTACGTGAAATTGAAGAGCTGCTCCATGTCATTCCTTTGCCTTGTTATGAGCCTGGGCATGCTAAATTGAAGGTTGATAAAAGTGTGAAGGTCCATAGAATGCTATTGCCCTTAGTTGATGACAACTTTGTTGATCTATTTGTTTTTTTTTTACAGGCTTATGCAGAAGATGCAAGGGCAATTATTTGTGAAATCGAATCTGCTTTTTTGTCTTGCATGGAGGTAAGGAAAATGAAGCAGAGCCCCCTTCACTTTTTATGTTTATGATTTTATGGATTCATCAAACTCTTTGTGATTCTATTTAGGATATCTGTCTTAATTCCTGAAGTCTAATTGTTTACCTGACAGATATTTTGCATTTGTTTTTATTCTATGTATTTTGCATATAGTAGAGAGAAAAACTTTCTAGCATCAGTCTAGAACTCAGTTAACACTAAGATTTCAGCTGCATTTTGGTGCTGGAGTGTCATCTATCTTTTTCTGTTCATCATTTTCTATACTCGTACTGATTATAAAGCTTTATTCTATATTTTTTTACCTGGTTGCAACAACTGAACTTTGGATTATAAATTTAGCTTAGTTTTTGCTGCCTTTTGGATTAAAACTGGTTTGTCAATTATAAACTTTGCTCAGTTCTTACCTGTAATATGCAACTTTAACAAGGTTTTTATTTTAAACTTCTTTAACAAGTTACTAACAAGTTTTTATCATGAGATAAAAACAGATTGGCAAATTGGAAATATTGTACTCCAGGGCTATTGAATTTCCAATAAAGATAGAAGAAACTGGACAATTAGAATGCGAGATTTCTTCTGCAAAGGTATCCTACTTAATGGTGCTAGTTTCTTAATAGCTTCATCTTTGTTTGTTCCCTTTTACTACTTTTTGTTTGGCACTTCATTTGTGTAAATCTTATCTGATGTATATGCTTCAAATGGTAATTTTGTTACAATTACTCTGAAAGGCTACCATTCTCCATATCAAGCTTCGGTTAAAAAACTTGCATACAACTCATGAGAAAAAAAGACAACATTAGAAAAATGAATTCTGTTTCAAATGTGAGTGGTGGATGTCACACCCCGAGTATATTTTGCAGGTTCCTCCTAAAAAATGCTAGCTACTGTTAATTCTTGAGTTCACGGGAACTATTATATACTAGATATTTTTGTTCACTCTAACATGGGGAGTACATGAACGTTTTAAGTTATGACATCCTCAACATACTAACCCTTCACAAGGCAATGTGGAATTTTAGAAGGTGGCCCTATATATTCTAGAGGTGACTCCCATAGATTTAAGAGGTGGCCCCTTATCACATCATTGTGTGGCGTTTGGCGTGGCCCTTAGCTTCACGTGACACTTAGCTTCACGTGACAGTTAGTTCGGCACACTTCCGGTTGGTGCTAGCTCTATACCATTTCTATAACGCCCCAAGTATATTTTCCACCGTTCCTCCCAGGAAAATGCTAGCTATGATAATGATGCCGAAAAATTATTCTAAAATTTTAAATAGACTTGTTAGTTGCATGAATTATATTTCTAATTTATCAGAACAATCAAATAAGAAGCTAAATTGATATAGTGCAAGAAAACTCATTTGTGATTACAGAAAATCCCCTTGTTATTGAACCAAACTTCACCTTAATTTGGGCATAATTTTTCCTAGTTTTTTATTGAATAGGAGAAACCCTTTTCTCTTGGGATATGGATATATAGAGTTACATGAATCCTGACCTTATTTGAATTCTCATCATAATTTCTTTTATATTAAGATTCTTATTATGGAAACGTTTAATCTAATTAGAACTTTTTATACCAATCAATTATTCTTTTAGAATATTCTATTTAATAATTATCAATATTTATCCCTACCTCAATCAATATAAAATTTAATCAAGCAAATTATTTTTAGAATTAATTAATAATTTAAAATTGTGGGTATTTCATTGGGAAGACTTGTGCTATAAAGAAAAAAGGGGAACGAATCTTGGATTACAAGGAGCAAATCCTTAGATGTTGGACATTTAAGTATGCGAATATCTAGTGGAAGAATCATTCTCCAAGGGAGGCTACTTGGGAGCTTGATGGTATGTAGGAGTATAATCCTCATACTCTTTGAGAATCAAGGTACGTAAGTTTTGTGGATGAAACTTACTTTTAGGTTGGGAGAGAGAAATGTAATACCCACAATTTTAAATTATTAATTAATTATAAAAATAATTTGCTTGATTCAATTTTAAATTAATTGACATAGAGAAAAATATTGATAATTATTAAACAAAATATTCTAGAGGAATAATTGATTAGTATTGAGGAGTTCTAATTAGATTAAAAGTTTCCATAATAAGAATCCTAATAAAAAAAGAATTATGATTAGAATTTGAATAAGGTTGAGACTCTTGTAACTCTCTCTCGCTTTATATATATATATTTTCTCAAGTTAATAGGTTTCTCCAATTCAAGAGAAAACTTAGAGAAATTTGGCCAGAAATAAGGTGGTTCAGGTTCAAGTAACAAGGGGATTTTTCGTCATAACAAGTGAGTTTCTTGCATTACATTGATTTTTATTTTAAGTACTTGGGTTCTATTATCCAAAAGGATGGGAAGATCGATAGTGACGTCAACCATAGGCTCCAAGCCGGTTGGTTGAAATGGAGGAGCGCAACAGGAGTTTTATGTGATCATAACATTCCGTTATGGCTGAAGGGAAAGTTTTATCGGATTGCTATTAGGCCAGCTTTGTTACATGGCACAAAATGTTGGGCTATAAAGAGACATCATGCCCAGAAGATGAGTGTAGCAGAGATGCACATGCTTCGTTGGATGTGTGGTAACACGCAGAGAGATAAGGTGAGAAATGAGGATATTCGTACTAAGATAGGTGTAGCCTCTATAGAAGAGAAGATGAGAGAAAACCGTCTACGGTGATTTGGTCATGTGCGACGTAGACTTACAGATGCGCCAATTCGGCGAGTAGAGCACATCAATTTAGGGCAAGTTAAAAGAGCGCAGGGAAGACCGAAGAAAATATGGATGGAGGTAATACGATAAGATATAGAGGCTAAAGGTCGTAGTGAAGCCATATTGCTCGATAGGAATTAGTGGAGAAAGCTGATCCAGGTGCCCGATCTGGCGTAATTCTCTTTTGGTTCATGTAGCCTACCCCAAATACTTGGGACAAATGGCTTAGTTGTTGTTGTTGTACATTGATTTAGCTTCTTGTTTGATTGTTCTAATACATGAGAAATATGATTCTTGCAACTAATAAATCTATTTAAAATTGCAGATAATTCTTAGGTATCAAATCCTAACTAGCATTTTTAAGGAACCGTGGAAAATATTACTCGAGTCTTGATAATGGATATTAGGCAAACAAGATGTGTTTTACTTGCGAGTATATTGCAACTTTGAAAATATGTAATGATTTTTATCTAGCAGTTGTGGAGGGAGATCATAATCATCTAGGCCCATTTTAATCAAAATGAATTTGTTAAACACTTGCACAACTATACATTGATAAGGCTTCATAGAAAAATTGCCAAAATTTCATAATCACATGACCTAACACCAGAACTCTGAAACTGGTCCAAATTCTTGGCCAAGAAACTATGAACAAGGGACGTAGAAAACCCTCTTTTGGACTTGTGAAATTTAATCTTATGCGACATAGTGACAGGGAAACTATACTTGAAAATTCTCCTAGATCCAACCAAAAGAATTATAACATAAGCCTAGAATTTTACAAATCTTTTACTTAAATTACATGTTAGTGACTTATTGTAATATAGTCCATGAATTTTTTTAATTGGACACGTACATGAATGACAATCTAGTGGATCACATACTTTTCAACCAATGGAAAAATGTAAGGTTGGCAATTTTGATCTGATTCGTCAACCCGACTCGCACCAGGCTTGAAAAATATGGTCAAGCACACCACTCAATTTACTTGTAAAGAGTTAAGAGCCAGTGTTTTGTCATTTAACTTGTCTAACCCGCTGTGTTGTTAGAGGCGCAGTGAGGCATGCATGCGCCCCACAGCCCCATGCGAGGCGCGCACCTCGTTTGCGCCTCGCGTGGAGCGCAAGGTGCACCCGAAACACATTTGGGTGTACACTCAATATAAACTAGGTCTCTTCTTCTTTTCCCCGTCTTCTTTCTCTCGCTGTTGCTGTTGCTCCAGCTCATGCTACTCTCTACTCTTTTGCTGCAGCTGCTCCTCTTCTTCTCTCTCTTACTACTGCTGGTGCTACTGCTGCTTTTTTTTTCCTTCTCCTCTTATTCTTTTCCTCTTCTTGTTGTTGCTGCCCATTCGATGTTTGTTGTTGCTGCTTCTACTCTTCTTTTTCTCTTTCTCTCATTGCTGATGTTGCTAATGTTGCTGTTACTGCAGTTGCTTCTTCTCCTCCCTCTTGTTTCTAGTCTTTTATTACCTTTTGCTGATGTTACTGTTTCTTTGTTGTTGCTATGCATATTTCTCTTGTTTTTATTAATGTTTTTAATTGTTGAATTGTTATTTTTTGTGTAGTTTGTGATTTTACTTTTGATTTTATAACCTTTCAAATTAACCAAAAAAAAAAAGAAATAACAATTGCACTTCACTTGCACTTTGTGCCTCGCACACATTAGGCCCTTTGTGCCTCACAGTGTGCTTTGCGCCTCGACAACACTGCTAACCCATCACTTGAATTTTATACATGTAGTGTCACGCTATTTAATAGTTAATACCAAGCCCTAATGGTAACTTCAATCTATTTAATACTGAAAGCTAATGGGAACAGGATAGCTCATTTAGGCTATTCCTAAAGCTACCAAAATTCTAAAACTAAATACATCATCTGCCAAGTGACCTATAGCCACTTCCCAAATTTATCTCTTTGTAAGTGCACAATAATGCTCTTAAGGTGCTTGGTGGCCACCATCATCACACCTCCTAGGCTCCTACCCTATCCCCTCTTTAGGATTTAGGTTGGCAAGTGTAGAGCTGAACCAGTTTGGACAAGCCCATTTGATAAGCTTTGGGAAACCTATATATGTAGTGTACAAATGCCATAATCTCTTCACTCATTAGTTAAATTTGACGTAGAGAGGAAGCATGCATGTATATGACTTTGTAATCTATCCAAATATAACACTCTACTTGGGATAACTTTTTCTGGGCAGGGTATAGTGAGAATTGTTAGCTCAAGTCATGGATAATGTGATAACATTTATCTATCCTCTTAGTATCATGGTTTCAAATATCAACAAATTTTAGTGTATATCGACAATATTGTATGAGGTTTTGTTTTGAGGTACTCGGTAAGATATTAACCCTGTAATATTAGCCATAATTGGGTGCAATATTGATAATATGGCTGATATTTACGATATTAATGCTAAAAGCCATTGGTTGATGCCAATACTGTGATTTTAAACCATGATTAGCATTATGTGGCACTGCAAGATACTATCTTTTCTCTAAGAGCTATTATGTTCTTGGTCTTTGAAGTTCAAAATTTGATATGGGCGCAAGAACTAGTTTGTCATATGCCATTCATTAGAATTTAGAATCATTCCTCCGAATCACTTAGGCAAGGCACTGATAACCGAGCAAAGAAGTGGAGTATCGTCCCTTGAAGATACTTAGGTGCAAGATAGCTGATTAGGAGAAGGTTCAAGCAGGAGTAGCAATTAAGCTCATCAAATGAACTTTGATGATTATTGGGGGGACATGTTGAAGTAAAAAAAAAACACAACACAGCAACAACAAAGCCTTTCTCCTAAGCTTTTAGGTTCAACTACATGAATCATTTTTTTCATTTAGTTCTGTCAAGGGCCATCTCCTTGGTCTAATTAACAATTGGTATATCCTTTTTAATTGCTGATATCTATGTTCTCTAGTTTTTGTCACCCCATTAACTATGATCCCATCACTTGTAATCTGCGCACTGGTTGGTTTCTGTTGCACATGTCCAAACCATCTCAATCGTTTCTGTTGCACATGCCCAAACCATCTCAATCTGTTCTCCATTTTAGCCTCATCAGAAGTTATCTACTTCTTTCCTATCCTATCTCTTAGTGCTTGGAACTAGTCCATTTCCAATGTCTTCATTTTAGCCATAGTCGTCCCAAACAATTGTTTCTTAATTCTCTGACCTCCACCCATTAAGTATTGCTTGTTTTATAGCTGTCCTACGATTTTTTCCTTCAATTTCAAAGGTTTTGTATGATCACAAATACTCCGAAGCCACTTCTCCATTTTAACCATTTGCTTTGTTTCTATGGGCTATATCCTCCTCGATTTCACCATCATGTTGAATGATACCAAGTAGAAAGAGTGGTAATTCCTAGGTATTTCTTGGCCATCATACATCATTTCTTCCCTCAGTTTTGCTACGTTCCATTGCATATATTTTGGAATCAATTTTATAATTCTATAATGTTTAGATTCTTAAGCTTTCCTTTGCTTTATCTACTAGAAGTCATCCGTCCCCTAGCTCATCAGGTGTTCGACAAACAATATTTGTAACGGTCTCAGATTTTAATTATCGGATTAGTCTAATAAATTTCAACTTTTTCATAATCTTCTCGTAAGCTTGAAAATTTTCAGCAGCATCTCCCCTAAAACTATGGGTCTGTCCTGATACATAATATTTTCAGCTCACCACGACCTACTTATTAATTGATATGAATAGTACCACCAGAATAAATCATCATCCACCACTGCCAAAATATCATCCACACATATCATTTACTGTGCATAAAAATATACATGGCATATAGATCATGAGAACACCAAAGTTTCACCATTCCCATCACTTTAAGTTACATGATGAGTCCTTATCAATATACGTTACATCCATACATCATTCTTACACAAAATACTGATATTTCCAACATGATGCACGAAGCACCATTTTATACACACCAAATCCATTCGTCCAAAATAATTATAGCTTCAAAAGTAAGAAAAACATAAGAAAAAGGAGATAAACATAATTGAAGTGCATTTTGATCCATTGGTCCCTTCTCTTAAATCTTTGGGGCCTAGACTGGTCCTTTTCCCTTATCCAAACTTGAAATATAGCAATGAGTGGAGTGAGCTCGATAACTCAGTGAGTATACTATTTTATAATTATTAAATTTAAGATTTTATCCATGGTAACTTTTAAGAGTGATTGGTATAGTTATCAATTGAATTATCCTTAGGATGGAAATTAACTCGATAATGCAACCCCTTTCTTTCATTTTCTATATTTCTCAAATTTTAATTAAATGCCTCATCTACCATGAATTCCTTTTTAGTTGACTCTTCTATACCTTTACGTGCATAATTATGAGTACAAACTTGTATGTTTGAATCACTATATGTATATCTATATATATGTTTGAATCACTATATGTATATAAATTAGCGAACTTTTATTTTGATATGTACAGTTGAGCTTGTGGTTTTCTAGTTACACGTTCATGTTATAGTCAAACGACACATGATAATACTTACATTCTAATATGTATATACTCAAATCATAAAGAGAAGGTTAGATTCTTCGTCTTCTTCCTTCTATCGGCTCCCGCCCGACATTTCCTCTGTGCATATTATATTATAATATATTATCATCTTCCCTCTTCTATCGGCTCCGGCCCGACCCTTTCCTCTCTGTGTGTATATAGACTTGTCATTCCGGAAGGATTCAAGCCCGAATCCTTCCCACTCAAATACAACCCTACGACATTCGAATACACGATCTATTCCGTTGAAGTTGATCTATATTATTTCAAGTATCTATAAACTAAAAATCAAGTATTTTAAATACTTTTTACTTATGCATCAAGTAGGAGAAAAACAGACAACCTAAATAGTGAGTTGGTTAGTTTAACGGTGTAAAACATTTGAAACGTAACAAAAATTAGTTTTTGGGGGTTTTTAAATGTTTAGATCATGATCAAATGGCCGGATTGAGAATTTGTATGTCAAAGACATAGATTTAACCAACTCACTACTTTTAGTCGTCTATTTTGCGCCGCTTGATGCATGGGCAAAAAGTATTTAAAATACTTCATTTTTGGTTACTGCTACTTGAAATAATATTGATCAACTTCAACGGAATGGATCTTATTTAATATGTTGTAGGGTTATAGGCTTGTGTCATTCCGGAAGGATATATATATGTGTGTGTGTGTGTATAGGCTTGTGTCATTCCGGAAGGATTCGAAGCCGAATCCTTTCTATTCAAATACCAACGTCGACATTCGAATATAAGATCCACTCCATTGAAGTTGATCTATATTATTTTAAGTATCTATAAATCAAAAATTATGTTTTGAATACTTTTTGTCCATGCATCAAGTAGGAGAAAAACGGACGGCCTAAATAGTAAGTTGGTTAGTTTAACGGTGTAGAACATTTAAAACCTAACAAAAATTGGTTTGTAGGGGTTTTTAAATGTTTAGATCATAATGAAATGACCGGATCGAGAATTTGTATGCCTAAAGACATAGATCTAACCAACTCACTACTTTTGGCCGTCCATTTTACGTCGCTTGATGGATGGTCAAAAAGTATTCAAAATACTTGATTTTTGGTTTATAGATACTTGAAATAATATACTTCAACGGATTGGTTCTTGTAGTCGAATGTTGAAGGGTTGAATTTGAGTGGGAAGGATTCGGTCTCAAATTCTTTTGAAAGGACACAAATCTACCTCTCTCTCTATATATATTTATATATATAATGCCTCATTGTCTTCCCCATCCCACCGGCTCCTGCACGTCTACTTAATATATATATTTACAACATAATTCATTACTGTCTTTTCCCTCCTACCGGCTCCCACCCGACCCCTTCCTCCAGATTAACACATACGTTACACATCACATAAAAGCAATACACTCATTCAATCGGTCTAACATTTCATAAGGATAAATAAACCGAATCCTCCCGCCTCGAATCCTTCCCACTCTAATACAACCTTACGCCATCCGAATGCAAGATCCATTACATTGAAGATGATCTATATTATTTCAAGTAAACTAAAATTCAAAAATTATGTGTTTTGAATACTTTTTGCCCATCCATCAAGTAGGCGCAAAATGGATGGCCGAAATAGCATATTGCTTAGATTTACGTCTTTAGACATACAAATTCTCGATCCGACAATTTCGTCATGATCTAAACACTTATAAACCCTCACACACCAATTTTTGTTAGATTTCAAATATTCTAAATCGTTAAACTAACCAACTCACTATTTTAGCTCTCCATTTTGCACCTACTTGATTGATGGGGAAAAAGTATTTAAAATACATAATTTTTAATTTTTAGTTACTTGAAATAATGTAGATCAACTTCAACGGAGTGGATCTTGCATTCATATGTCATAGAGTTGTATTTGAGTGGGAAGGATTCGGCCTCGAATCCTTACGGAATGACACAAGTCTCTCTCTATACACACACACACACATTAATATCGCCATATCCAAGTTAAAAAATTATCTTTTTAATAAGAAGCATCACACTATACATGGATAAGTATAGTATCCAAACATAGTATTAGTACTCCCCCCTCTTCTCCTCGCTACCGCACTAGATTCTATGTTCCAACGTGTCATCCATCTAAACTAAATTTAAAATTAGGATAAAATATACATGTATCCTATAGGATTGCCAATACCATTCATAATTTGTAATCCTAACAACTTTTCAGACATCGGTTCTAGTTTCATAACCATAAGGAATCATCAATTTGGTTACTTCCAAGTATTCTAATATAGAACTCTAGTTCATGCGTTCTTAGTGTAAATATTAACGCTTAATTGTAAACACGATCTCCCTTTTATTTATACATAAAATTTACTTCACAATTTCTTCTAAATTCTTAATTTACTCACAAACTTCTCATTTGGCAATGATAAATCACCAAACTTAATTGATTGTGTTCTAGTTTACTCACTTAGTTTTCGATGAGCACTCCGGTGGCTACTCTTGTTCAAATCCCCTTCCAAATCGCAACCCTACTCATAGACAAATCTATGATTAATTATTGGTGCTAAATAAAACTCTAACTTAAGGGAATTCATTGTTTTATCTTCAGTTATTACCCGGTTTAGAACTAGCTTGCGTTGAGTCCTATTGTTGTTGGTTTCTTGTTCGACGAAGCCCGGATTTCGGCCACGAGTGCACCCTGGCCTCCTCGGCCTCCCCCACCTCTAAGCATGCACGCGATGCCTCTGCAGGCCGCGCCTGCAGGCGCGACAGTCATCTGGCCGGTCGCCGGCAGCCCCTTGCCACACCCCCGCTGACCGCCGTAGCCTTGGTTGCCCTCCTCCCCTACTGCTGGACCTCGAAGCAGAGAGAGAAAGGAAGAGAGGAGGGTGCTGCTGGATCTAGAAGTACAGAGAAAAGGAAAGAGAGGAGGGTGGTGCTGGATCTACAAGTAGAGAGAAAAAGGAGAGATAGAAGGGCTGTTGTTAAGAGGAGAGATGCGAAGGAGAGGAGAGGAGAGGAAGAAGTTAGGGCTGAGGAGATGAAGGGGTTTTGTTTTTTGTTTTTTGTTCTCAATTTTCCCTATTTCCTTTTTCTTCCTAATTTTTGGACAAAAGGCCACCTCATCATGATTCCCTCTCTAAGCACTCTACCATTCTTCCACCTCATCACACACTTCCCCATCCCCCTCCATTCCCCTCCAACCCATCCACACTTATTTTAATTGGATTTTGTAATAGTTAGTGCCTTAGTGGAATGAATAAAGATTTATAAATATCTATATATACTTGTATAAGTATTGGTGGGGATTATGAATACTTGTATATATTCCCATACATATACAATTTGTATATGTATCCTATTCATATATACAAGGATATTTATTTTACTAATAGTATATGTATACACTTACTCCCTTACATGTGCACAATTATGTTTATCTAAATACATATGAATATACACTTATATATTCACACCGTATTATTTATTATTAATACCTAAAGGAAATTTTAAATTCTAAATCACTAATCCCATGGTTAATCTAGTCAATCATCATAATTACCCGAAAACACCGCTAATTATGGTATAATCAAGATTAATTAGAACCGGGTGTTACAATATGCACCGGGGTCTTTTTCTGAAAATGCCTAGTTAGTTCATCCATAGATAATAACTGATGCAAAGAGATAAGGAGTTAAGGACTTATGGCGATCCTTGTTTGCAGCCTACAGTGGTCGGGGAGGCTCTGTCTTCCCTCCATTTGTTCACATGCCATAATTTTCCATCATACATATTCTTAATTACATCAAATATACCTTCAAGTGAAAAACTGAAAAAAACACTACTATGCAAATATGTTGCTTCTTCTGCTTCCTCTCGAAACCTTCCAGCTTTGTATCCATATACCATGCATATCAGGGATGATGACTCATCAAATTGGAGCCTTGGAGGCATAACCTTGGGAGGTTTGCATGTAACTTTTTGATTAGAAGATCTCAGGTCCATGTCAACAAGGCACCGTAGGTATACATATTGTGGCAGAAGTCTCATCATTGGCATTAGGTGCAAATTTCCGTGAAGAACTAGGATGAGGAGAATTGTACTAGGAAAGCAAAAGTTCGAGGGTTCCCATAAATCAGGAACGATGTGAGATTTGACCAAGTAGCTGCTTTTCCTCAATACTTGAATGCTACATATTGTTATAACTTATCCGCTAATAAATTTTGTAATAGTAATCAGAAACAGAAACTAACAATACCAATTCAGAATTTTTTTTTGTTCAGGCTGACATTATATTCATCCCATTTGCTATGTCTAGTTTTGTGAGGCAACTCATATCTGCTTTTTCTACACGATGCAGGTTTGGGGAAGTGATGCAGCTAGATGCCTTTCTGAAGAAAAAGCTGCTACTATGGATATTAATTTCCTCAACAGGGTAAAATCTAAGGTATGCAATCCTTCTAATGTATGACAGTCTTTTTTTTAATTGTTAAATAAAGGTCTTACTTTTTTAATCTGAATTGGTTCTTTTTGGAGAAGTTCATAATTTACGGTGCAGAGCTGTTAGTTCATTGATCTCACATAATATAGAACCCTTGTTAGATGGCAGAGCTGCGTGTTCGGCTTTCGGATATGGATTCAATATTGAACTTGTGCAGAGAGGTTGACTCATGGCAAATTCGATGTCATGAGTTCTTGAAAGAATCCATCAAACTGAAGGTTGTGGTCTTCTAACTTTTTGCTGGTTACATTAAAGCTTCTATGGATTCACCACTTTCTGATATTTCCCTTGCACAGGATCTTGAAGAATTTCTACAGGATGCTGATAATGTCAGAGTTACAATTCCAGAGTTGGAACTCCTGAAACAATATCATGCAGAAGCTCATTCCTGGATTTACCATCTTAAAGATGTTTTCCCAATTCTTATCGAACGCGAGGACCATCATAATGTTGTTGGAGAACTTAATTGTATCTTAGAGGCGGGAAAGTTACTGAGGGTACAAGGTAAGAGTTCTTTCATTTTCATATTATTTGCTATTTGGAACAACTTAGTGATAACTACATATTGAATTCTGTTTGTATGGACCAGTTGATGAGTTACCCATTGTTGAGGCAGAACTTAAAAGGTTCAGTTGCAGAGAGAAAGCTTTTAAGGTGCTATTCTTTTTCATTGTTTTATTTGGTTGAAAAACCACATTGTTTTAAGCTTTAGGATATAATACTTCACCCAAAAGCTTATTCTATGTTTATCAAGTAAACTTTACACTTAACAAAACAATTCTTGAGTAAATGTTTTCAAATGCTAAGTAGTGGGTACTGTACTTCCCAGGAGCTTAAACTTATTTTCAATACTATTTTGTCTCTTTAACCATATGTAATGGTTGGCAAATTATTTAAGATACATGGTAAATTATGGTCCATGATTCAGAAATGCGAAAATGGTTCTTGATATTTGTTTCACTTTGGTAAAATTGGACCCATAATAATGTAGGCAGTTTATATATATTGAATGAGGGAGTCATCTCAAGGTCATTGCATGTCAATGACTCATGAATTCTAAGCAGATATCATGAATGCAATAATGAACATATTATCACATTGCAAATAACTAAAGTCAAGTGAGTGACTGAAGAGGGGCCACCGAGGCCTGGCTCAGGGGCAAAACGGGTGGGGCTGGGTTATGGGAAGTCCCAGGCTGGGATCCAGGCTATGTCCGTTTTTCCAAAGAAACAAAAGTGGCCGAAGAGGCAACCTTTTCCCCCTCTTTTTTTCTGTGTGTGAGCTCGCTGCGCTGTTTTGTGTAAATTTATATCAGTCAAACTCCTATAATCTCTTCATGATAGATGGGTAATCTAGATCTTACTCGTGAAAATGAGCCTGGCAATTGCATAGTTATGAACTGAAATTGAATCGAAGGAGCAATGAAATTAGGACTCTAATTTACTTTTTCCCACTAATCTTGTTTTCTGAACTACCTTGAATACGACCCAATCTCGAAAATCAATTAAACCCTGTATTTTTTTTTGAAATATAGGCCGTAGCCTGATGCATGCGGGAATTGAACCCCAGACCTCTTGCTCACTGCAAAGAGGTTTTACCACTATTTAATCCTTCCCTAATGAACTAAAAGTTAGACCAATCAGAATCTAGGCTTGATGCATCTGGATTAGTTTCTTGATATATTTAGTACTTGGTCCCGCATCACATTGTCTATTAGCTCAGAATTGATACCTTTTCGGTGTGGAGCTGGGTTTGAACTCTTGCAAGCTGTTTGCTGTTGCATTCTCTTTTACATTTGTTAACATTTTGATGTTTTCACCTCTAAAAAGTCAATCAATTTGAAATAGTATGCAAGTATTTAGGATTAAAAAATGATAATTGTAGATGCTAATCATAGTTCATCAGTAACAAGTTTGAGGTTGTTGCAGTTTGAGCAGAAAGGAGAACCAGTTGATAATTTTTGGCATGTGAAGCTGAACCTATAAGTGTGCTGATTAGGAGGAATGATCAGATCACCCGCAGTTTAAAGGACTAGGAGTTGACCTAAAAGAATTTGGAATTATACACTTAAAAAAAATATGATAGCTGTTAATTTGATAAAGGAGTTGGCCCTTGTTATAGCTGAATAGGAATAAAGATATTAGGTAAGCGACCTCAAAGATCTGGGACAGAGGCCTTGATGTTTTGATTGCCAATTTTTAATGAGAGATTATTATTACCAAACTTTTATATGCACATGTTTGTGTGGAATCTTCTGACGTATGGAATGCATGTAATGTTCATGCAGGCACTTTCTGTTCAAATGCCTCTGGTCTTTCTCCAGCAACTGTTGGCAGATGCTTCTTTGTATGTATATGTTGCCTGGTTATTGTAACCTTATTTTCCTTGTTGAGACTCTGTGTGCTATATGTTTCGGTCTTTGATACCTCAATGTAACACTTCTCCAGATTTGAAATCGAGAATGAAGGAGTTTTTGTGGAGATTTCTATAGTTACCAATGCTGCTGTTTGTTGGGAGGAAAGAGCTAAATCTGTGCTTGAGTGTGCAGCTCCCATTTCAGAGTTTGAGGAAGTTTTAAGGTACAGTACTGTCTGGTTCTGTACCCTTCCATCCTCTCCAGTTTTCTAACTATGCACTGTTCAAGTCACTTTGTCTATGATAGAAATTTGAATGTTTCAGGGCTTCAGAGAGCATATTCGTCATCCTTCCATCTCTCCCTGATGTCAAGGATGCAATGTCATTGGCTCAAACTTGGATTAGTAAATCTCAGCCATATTTGACAGCTGCTGGTGATTCATTGGGTCCTTCACTTACTGTTGATGACCTAAAGGTTCATATTATTGCATAAATCTTATGTATTTTTTTCTCCCAACAATTGTGATGTTTATGTAATGAGTTCAACAATGTTTGCAGGAGTTGATTACTCAGTCCAAAAATCTGAAAGTCACTGTAGATGGTCTGGAAAGGCTTGAGAGCATTTTGAGTGATGTTAATAGATGGGAGGATTGTTCACATTCTCTACTAGAGCATTCAAAAGCTTTGTTATATATGCATATGCATGATGGTGATACAATAATTGACGGCATCTTTTCAGCAAAAATTGAGGAATTACTTATTAAAACTGATTCTGCTATTGAAAGTGCACAATCGTTGGGTCTTGAGTTGAATGAGTTGCCCAAACTTCATCACACATCTTTGATACTGGGATGGAGCTTGAAAGCTCTGTCCTTCTGCTCCAGGATCCCTCCGTATGAGGTAATTCCCCTCCCTCTACTGGAACAAATATTTGGACGTCATGACCTGTTGTCTCATAACAAAGTCTGTTCATAGGATAAGCATTCATTAGGCACCTTGTAATAGTTTGGTGCTGCTTTATGATGGCCTGTTGTGCTTTGCTGCTTTGAAACACCTGTTTCTCAGTCCCATATGTTTTTCTTTCAATGGAATGAATTTATGATGATAATATTGGTCAGTGGGAGTTAAAATGCACGCGCCTATTTTTTTTTCTGCTGTTTCTACCATCTATAAGTTTCTTGTTTCTATGAGAGTTGGCTTTCAGTGGGACATCTTTTTCATTTTAAGATAATCACTGATAAATAATCAGGACATTGTTAAAGAGCAGGGAAGTATATTAAAACAGCCCATCTCATGGATACCTTTAAAACAGCCATCCAGTTGATATAGAGGCTGTATATATTTCTGCAGTTTTCCGTTCTTGTTTCTGGGGATATGCAATCCAGTTTTCTGTTCTCAGCATACACACAGCTTGCTGTATTAATGATTTCAATAAGTGTGGTCTGTTGAATGGCAGAGTACTTGTGCCCTGAGTCACTTTCTATCTTTCCCGCTCAGATTATAACCCTTGGAGGTCCATCTTATATTGTGGAAATTGACATAAAGAATGGATTTACTTGTGTTCTTAAAAAAGAGAAGAACATAAAGCAGGTGTAGCTATAATCAGTGCCTAAGAACTTACAGAGAAAGCTTAGTTATCAGGTAATGGGCCAATAATGCATGCATGGCTCACTAAAACTCCCTACCTACATTCACTATAAAGAAATAAATGGATGCAATATAAATTGTTTAAACACGATTTGGACGTATGACCTTGGAGAATAAAGCTCCAAAGTTCTGATGCCATGTCACAACTTCGACCCAAAAGCCTAAGCTGTTACTAGTTGGCCAACAATGTCAAGGTGGCATAGCAGGACACTAATTCAGTTTTATGGTTGTACAGGAGGTCGATAGCTTGCTTGAAGATTCATATCATCTTCCTACCACATTCTTTGGTAATAATTTATCTGACGTATTGAGTAGGGGATCAAACTGGCTGAGAAAAGCTATTCTCATGCTTTTTCAGCCAGAAAGATCAAAAAGATGCAATTTGAAAGATGTAGAAGAAATTTTGGAACAAAGCAAGGTAAATATACTTATTTAAATTCTTTTCTGTGCCTTTATGGTTTTGTTTCAAATTCAACAGTTGTAACTGTATCCAGTTATGCTTCAGTTCTTATGTGTCAAAGAGAAATAACTTATCTATGTGCATGTTGCTTGTGCAAATTGCAGAAAATTGTAGTTTCATATCCTATGATGGTTGCTCATCTTCAAAATGCCATTGGAAAACATGAGTTAGTACTTCTTCTCTTTTTCTATTCTAATGAGCAATGAACTCCAAGTTCAAAATTTTATAGCCCACAAGTGATTCTTTACCAGTGTCTGGACTAACTGTATTCTTGAAATGACCTTTCCTATAACCCATCTTGATTTTTTTGTAGTAACACGGCACTCTTCTTGTCAACTTATATATTATGTGCTCAATGGGATTTTTTGATCTTTTCAATGAGTCTGCTCTTATCTGATATTTGTGTGCTTTATGCTGAAATCAAGGGTTGTATTGCTGGATGTTGGCAAACAGTGAGTCTGCCTCGTTTATTCATGCAAACATAAAGATGAAAAATATAGTGATTCTGGGACCAATGCAATTAGTTTTGGGGTTGTTGATATATTAAAGGACATATCTATAACTCGGTGTCTTTGAATAACATCGAAGAGCTGTTGGAAGGACCTATTCTTCTCACAGGGATGAATATCATGTCTCTTAATTGATTGTCAATTATAGCTATATGGACAGATATTATTATTATTGTTACTCATTATTTTTTGTGTCTTTTATCATTTTGGACTCTCTCCCAACATTAATGTATTAGTCTCTTCCACAATACTAAAGCTTTAAGTTTTATCCTTCTGGTCTAGATTGTTGGTGTGTATTCTGATGGAGTGAGAATTTATATTGTTAGTCCTTCCTAAAAAGAGTAATGTATATTTTTCTGGCATAGTATGTCTTGATTTGTCACTGTCTTATAAATTAGATCATGTTTATTGTTGCTACGTGTCTAGGACCTTTAGCCTACCTGGGATGCTTTCCTCCATTTGTATCTTAATATATTACTTTAGAGCAATGCGAGTTTTTCTCTTTGTCTATATTGTAGCTTATTTGACACAATCTGCCAAATTACAGGTCCTGGGTAGAGGAAGCGCATGCTTTTTTCAGCCAGTACAGTTCACGATCTTGGGCCTTCTTACTGAAACTAAAGGTAAGCCCTTGTGCCTTGCTCCATATTGGCAAATATATCTACCTGACTACCTACCTTCATACACACTGAGACATACAACACAAAAAAATGCAGGTCTAAATATTCTCTCTGTTGTCTGATTGTTGTTGTCTTTGGATGTCACTGCGGTTGTTAGGACTAGAAATTGAAACCAGACCTTTCCCGTTCTCAAAAGTCTCATCACCACTTCTCGAAATCACAACCCTTAGAAGAACACATGTATTTTGAACAAGTAAAATATCCCAATTCATCAAATTCCAAATTAACTATTGTCTTAGTAAAAAGACGGATAGAAGAAAAATTACTTGTATTAAAACTTACCAGGAACCCCTTTTCAATTCTTTTTCTGTAAAGACCATACTAATTCTAGTCCAACTTATTATTATTTTTTTTTTTTTGGGGGGGGGGGGGGGGGGGGAATAGAAGTAAAGAACCAAATTCCTGCCCACAAATTTTGTCCCGCTCATTATTTAATGAAATAAAATAAAAAATTGTCCCCCCAGCTGCCCTCTCACTCTCTTCTTGCTTTCCATGTTGCAATGCTTTCTTTTTTTCCTTCCATTTGACTGTCTCCATCAATATGGGTTTGGACAAGGTTGGAATATGAAAGCTTATTGGATTTTGTCCAAGTTCATGATCAAGCTTGGAGGATGTATGCTAGACCTTTTCTGGTGGGATGACAAATTGAAACGTCAGCAACATATACCTTCCAGTAAACTGGAGGCATAGCTTGTGCATCTGAATCTGCCAGAATTTCAATATCCATTTGTGTTTTTTCCTAAAGGAGCAGAGCAACTCAAAATCATCACTTTTAGCAGAACACAATCTGATTGACTGGGCTTTAACTTGAACTGCTGTCAGTACACTTTTAGCAATACGAATAGGAAGAAGTTGACTGAGGAAGGGGTGAAGGAGATGAAAAATTCGAATCATTTAAAGACATGATAATATCAGTTTGTTAAATTTGTATGGAAGTGTTCATTAAGTGATCAATTATATTTCAGTTTAGTTTGTGATATTGTCGCACTTAAATTAGTGATTTTCATGTTTTCAAATACTTAAAAACTTGTCTTTTATGGAGTATGAACAGATTCGGTGAGAGAATTATTATGCTACCTTTTCATTGTTCTCGTTATAGCATCTTGCAAGAAATAATTCAATGAAAGACATTAATTTGGCTCGACGAGCACTTAAACCTCTTTATTCTAGAAACATTTAGTGAGGGGATTGAATGTGGTGGAGTTTTGTTCATGATTTAGTGATCTGACTAATGGATTGTGAACCTGAATCAGATTAAGGAAGAAATCTGATTGGACCACTTAATGTACGTATCAGTTAACTAGGTTTTTGGATCGATTGAAATTTGGGTAAAGTTTGGTGTGGATCACTGATCCAACTTGCTACTTGAGATGTAAGCTAAAGTGTTGGGAAATATAATTTGTACAAGGAGTGGTATATGAGTTGTATTAGGACTAAAATAGGGATAGGAGTAGAATTAGACTTTTTTGTATCATATAATATAATTGAGAGGAGAGAGAGATCTAATACTAACTCTCTAATTTTCATAGTCTAAATCTTCTCATAGTATCAACACCCTAAGATTCTCTATCCTTCGCAACCTTTGTCGTTGTCATCTATGCTCGCCATCAAAATATCACCATCACCATCTCACTTCTTCATCTTCTTTTTCCTTCTTTCAAATCTGATTTGAATTCAGGTTTGTAAAACAAAATTTTTACTGTTCATGGTGAACGCTAATAGAAAAAAAGATTCTTTGGGGATGTGCAGTTAAAGCCCATGGTTCTTTTAGCTTAAAATTTGACTTTGGTTTGGGTTTTGATTTTCTGATTTGAGCGTCTTTGTAATTTTGGGGGTTCTTTAGCTTGTTTCTGTGAATTTTGAGTTATGACTGAATAGATGAAGTCAGCAGTTTCTTAGTTTCTATAGAAGATCACGATAGAAAGTTGAATGGTAGCAACTTTGTACAGTGGAAACGAGTTGTTGAGATTCATGTTACTGAGGGAGCTAAGGATCACCACATTTTGACGATCCTCCCATTCAAAGGCGCAGATTTGGAGGTAGGACGATGCACTACATTTAGGATATATCCTGAGCAACATGAAGCCACGTGTTCAAGATTTGGTTCTACATTGTAGGACTGCAATGGAGATGTACACTCTGTATCTAGGAGGCATCAACATGAGTCGAGCCTATGATGTCATTCATGTGCTATTTAGCAGTAAACAGGAAAATCAAACGTTGGCCTAGTTCTATGCCTACTTCAATAATTTTTTCGAGGTCAAGGAGATTTTTCTTATTACAGCTGATATGAAAGTGATGCATGATAGGTGGAACAAATTGATGGTTTTTGTTTTCTTAGAGCACCGTGTTCAGAGTTTTTGAAGGCTTGACCGAATGTGATTGATAGCTCTACTATCAAGTCACTTGAGAATACTTACCACTTCTTAAGTGAAGCTGTGCCTTCAGAGTTACATAATCTAGCCATCGTGGAGATCCAGGATAGTCCTGCTCTTGCGGTCCAAGGCAGAATAGCAGGAGGTAGAGGTGGCGGGAGCGATTTTGGAGCTAGAGGCCATGGGGGAGGTCGTGATAATGGTCGTTCAGGAGGACAAGCATGAAAGATGATTAGTTGTTATTATTGTAAGGAGTCTGGCCACATCAAATACAACTACCCACTACTGCAAGGGAAGCAATAACTGTTTTGAACTACTCATGTAGGCACAACTCAGGAGGAGCAATCTGATAGCAAGAGTTGCGTCGGTGAGAATCAGATGGAGTAGTTTCGGACTTCATCCACACGACCTTGCACAACCACTTTGGCCCGGACAGATAATCTCATTGCATTTCTTATTTCATCTAGTTTTCCTAATTGGATTTAGATTCAGGAGCTTCTAGTCACATGACTGGGAATAACGGTATTGTGTTCTTTCTTGATTCTACGTATTCTTTTCACTGTGTTACGTTGGTCGATGGTTCTACTTCTTTTGTTTAATGTATAGGACTTGCTAATGCTACATTTTTTTTATCTGTACCAGTTGTACTTTATATTCCAAACTTTTTTCTACCATATGTACTTTATGGTCCAAACTTTTTTCCAGTTTACTATTAGTAGGTAAGATTACTAGAACGTTAAATTATTCAGTAAAATTCTATCCTACGATTTGTGAATTTTAGGAACTTGAAACGAAGAAGTTGATTGACACAGGGCATGGGAATGACAAATTGTATTACCTGGACTTGGTTTCAAAACCAGTGTGTTCTCCAGTTTAGTTTTTTTATCATCACCTGTCAATTAGGTCATCTCTCTTTATCGGTTTTAAAAGTTTTGATTCCAAAGTCTAGTCAAACTGAGTTTTTTGAGTGTGAGTCTTGTCAACTAGGGGGAGCATCATCGAATGTCTTATCTAAGTCGAGTCAATAAAAAGGCTAATCAGACATTTAAATTGGTTCATTTAGATGTATGAGGTTCATGCTCAATAAAATCCAAACTTGATTTTCAGTATTTCATTATTTTTGTGGATGATTACTCGCGTGTTACTTGGCTTAATCTCATGAAATCTCGTTCTTAGATTTTTTTTTACATTTCAAAGTTTTTGTTTGAGATTAAAGTTCAATTTAACACTTCTGTGAAAATCTTAAGATCTGATAACGCTAAGGAGTATTTTAGTTCAATTTTCATAAATTTTATGACTGAGCATGACATTATTCATTAATCCTAGTGTGCATACATCTTCAACAAAATGGTGTCGTTGAACATAAAAACCGTCATTTGCTTGAAACTGATCGCACATTGTTTATTTATAAGAAAATTTCTAAATATTTTTTGGGTGATTCAGTTATTACAACATGCTATTTAATTAATCATCTTCTTCTGTTTGTAAAATCAAATCTATATTTGGTATTATGTCCCCAAAATGATCTATTTTTCGTGCCACCAAAAATATTTGGGTGTGTGTTTTGTTCAGAACAATGATCCTCATAAAAGAAAACTGGATTCTTGTGCCCTCAAATATATTTTTGAATATTGTCGAGACTGAAAGGGTATCGGTGTTTATTGTTTTTTCATTGGATCATTTTCTTGTTTTAGCTATTGTCATATTTTTTTGAGTCTAAATCTAGATTTGATAGTGAGCATTCCCCCTTAAAGTCCGAGGACGACAATATTTTTTTTCTTATTCAGGATCCACTAGTTGTGCAATTGATGCAGATTTAGGTGCATTGCCACTTGTCCATGAAAAACCACCCCCTCACCAGTTTAGAAAATCAATCAGTCTTTACAAGACGTACTTCTACTGCACCTGTGCCAACACTTTTACTATTCTAATTTCTGAATTACAAATTGGTGAGAATATATATGCATTATCCTCTAGTGATGCTATACTACTAATTCTAACATTGTCTCTGATGATGATTTTTCTATTGCTCTTCGTAAGGGTAAACACACTTGCACATCTCACCCTGTTTCTCGATTTGTATCTTATTCACACTTGTCTCCTTTTTTTCATGCCTTTATTTCTTCTTTAGACTTATGTTATGTTCTCATGTTTGTGTCAGAAGCCTTGTCTATCCCAAGATGAAAGGATGCTATGAAGAGAAATGCTAGCTCTAGAATAGAAAAACACATGGGATCTTGCTGTTCTTCCTCTCGGGAAGAAAGCGGTTGGATGTTGGTGGGTATACATTGTGAAGTTGAATCTGATGCGCTATTGGCTCGTTTAAAGGCTCGTTTGGTTGCCAAAAGGTATTCTCAGATTTATGAAATAGATTATCAGGACACTTTCTCGTCGGTTGCAAAGATGATATTTGTGCGGATTCTTGTTTCTTTGGCCACCGCTCATTCCTGGCCCCTTCATTAGTTAGATGTTAAGAATGCTTTTCTTAATAGTATTCTTGACGAGAAGGTTTACATAGAGCAATCACTAGGTTTTTGATGGGCGAATCATACGGCTCAGGTTTAGCAAGATTTAAGATTTATTTAAATTTAGATTTGATAAAATTTGGTTAAGATTTAGGTTTATTTGAATTAGATTTGGGTAGATTTGAGTTTATCAATAATTACACATATGGTGCACATATTGTAGGCTATATATAGCATGTACTGAATTTTGAAGATAATGAATGATTAAAAATTTTGCTATTGATTTTGATTTGATCTACTTTTGATTGAGTCAACTGGTGGTAAAGCTAAGATCCGGGTTGTGATCCGTGATCATACCCTAAATTTAAATTTTCAGTTTCATCCAATATCATTTTGGCATCAGAGCCAAAATTCCTGATCTGCCTTTTCCCATCTCTGAAATTTCTTAAAAAAAGCATTGTTCGTCTTCCTCTCCGTCTCCTCTTAATACCCTAACTTATCATCACCGCAGCCTCCCTCTTCACTCAACGACACCGCACTGACCTCCGATGCCCCCCCAGATCTTCTCGACAGTGCCATGACGACCTTGGGTTCCAGATCTGCTCAATGTCGACTTCGACAGCCCGACTTCGTTGTCAACAACCCACTGGAGGTCTAGCCTCACCAACGCCGCAACCACCTCGTCTTCGCCGCTTCATCACCATCAGATCCGACACGAACCTGCCGCCACTCCACCGTCGCAACCCCAGATCCAACCGACAACGATAACTACACCATTTTCTTTTTCGATCTCGTCATCAACATCATCCTCGTCTACTCCACTTCACGCTGCCGCCGCCACACTCCTCTGTGTCAACGAAGCCTCGCCGGAGCTCCATCGTCGTCCTCGTACCCTCACCGCGAGATCTCACCGCGAGACCTTCGCTGGGAGATCTCCTTCGCTGTCGTCATCTCACTCTCGTCTTGGCTTCGTTGCTGCCTCGCCATCACACCGGTGAATCACCGCCATCACGCCGTGGTTACGACAAGAGCCAGAAGATCGGGTCCAATCTCAGATCCGATCGATTTTGAAACGGCTTTTAATTAAACCCATTTCATATTGGATTCGCCTCGGGGCGTCAACAAGTCTGACTCGGCCCGATCCACTGATAGCAAGAGACTTGATCCACCAACTACCTAGTTCAGACCCGACCCAGTTCGAACCGAACTGAACCGTCCGAGTCAGACCGAACCAAGGTCACTTCAACAGAACTGGTGACTCAGTCTCAACCGTGCTGTCCCAAACGAGTCAACTCAGACCGAATCGACTTAGCAAGTTCACTCTGTCAGCCAGCAACAGCGCACAACAGTCCAGATCTCGTTTCTCGCCCGTTCGAAGTCCGTTTTGAGCTCTGTCCAAAGCGTTGGGTTCACAACCGAGCCCCGGAGCCACTGAGAAGCCTTCATAGCACTTGAGCAGCCGATCTGACCTTCACAAGCTCCTATTTGGTGCCTATACAGTTTTAGTAGCGTTTCAGGCCCCATCTCTCGCCCGATTTGAGTCCAGTCCGAGCCATTGAGATCTTTGGGTAATTTCTGAGCTTGTTCATTGAATTTCTTCATGGGATTTTACTTTTGTGATCGATGTATATGTACTGACGATGATGACAAGGAAGGTTAACGGGATATATATGCGGCTATCTCGTATTTTTAGGGTTCTCATGATCGTGATGCGTATGAGAAATGAGAAAATAATCTTAAAATAAATTCTCAGTTATTTCTCCCTGACATCTGAGCTGAAATATCACTATACCCAAATGAAGCTGGTTGGACAGGCTTATTGGTGGTGGAAGACGTACATATTGACTACCAGTGTTGGTATGTCTTAAAAGATCTTTGTACTTTGTGTGCTTCACACATTCTTTATCTGAGGCAAATTACAAAGAGCCTAATGTTGAGCATGAACACGAGATCGAGAAGCCACAATTAGTCGATCTAGTTGCTGAATATAGGGAAGATCCTAGCTAACGTGGGAAGCTTCTATAAAGCATGGTAGTAAAGGTTGACACGGATTTAGTGCTCACAGTCCTTGTCGAGTTTGAAGTTGTTGAAGAGTCAGAACCAAAAGTTGTTGAAGATTCAGAACCAGAGCAAAAAATAGAAGAGTCGAAGTCAGAAGTGAAAGAGTCAGAAGTGGAAGAGCCTCTTATTGAGACTCATATAGATCTTCCAGAGGAGTCTACCATGAAGCTAATATCATTTTTGACAGCTATATCTTTGAGATCATCAGACATCTACGACCTGTTGTAGATCTTTCTACGGGAGATAGGATCACAGGAGATTAATTTGCTCATGGTGCAAAGTGCAGTCAGTTTCATTTTCATCATGGATGATTCGCGTTTGTTTGTGACCTATGAGTGGCTCGACCTACCATCCTTCATAGCCGGCTTATCACGAAAGTCAATTCCACCTTCATTATCTTGGTTCAGTCTTGACGCATTCGTGTTGATTCCCCGACCACTATCTTGGCCTGAATGAGGATTTGTGATGCGTTGAGTTTTATCCGATCGTGCTTACCTTACCTACCACTACATTTATCGGGATGAAAGTTTTCAAGCCGGGGAGAATGATGGGGGGAATTGTACGGCTCAGGTTTAACAAGTTCAGGATTTATTTAAATTTAAATTTGATTAAGATTTAGGTTTATTTAAATTAGATTTGGGTAGGTTTGAGTTTATCAATAATTGCATGTATGGTGCAGGTATTGTAGGCTATATATAACCATGTACTGAATTTTGAAGGTAATGAATGATTGATTAAAAACTTTGCTATTGATTTTGATTTGATCTACTTTTGATTGAGTCAACTGTTGGTGAATTCAAGATCCGGGTTGCGATCTGTGATCATATCCTAAATTCAAATTTTAGTTTTGATTCCACATCAGTTTTATTGCTCAGTAGGAGTCAGAGAAGGTGTGTAAGCTAAAATAGTCTTTGTATGGATTGAAGCAATCACCAAGAGCTTGGTTTGGATGATTTGCTTCTATTGTTCGGGATTTTCGTCTCGCTCTCAGAAGGATCACTCTATGTTTTGGCGACAGCACAAGGGGAAGAAATTACTTCTTGTAGTGTATGTGGATGATATCATTGTCACTGGTGATGATGTGCTGGGATTGCAGATTTGAATGCTACTTGCAGAAGTATTTTCAGACAAGGTCATCTTTTCGGTACTTTTAGGCATTGAAGTAGCTAGATTCAAGAAGGGATTTACTTTCTCGGTGAAAGTATATGCTTGATATGTTCTTCAAAGCATGTATGTTGGGGTGTAGAGCTGCTAAAGCACTCATGGAAGCTAATGTCAAGCTCCTACCAGATCAAGTAAAGATCTTAGATGATTCACAAGTATCAAAGGTTAGTGGGCAAGCTGAATTACCTCACTGTAATTAGACCTGATATTGCATATATTGTGATTATTGTGAGTTAGTTTCTCTTAGCACCAAGGACCACTTATTGCGATATAGTAGTATGGATTCTTTTTATATTCGGATTGTGGACACATCTGTAGGTTGTCTAAAGATCACTAAAAGATAAGGCACAAAAAAAACAGAGTCCCAAGCTCCAGACGCAGGGCTAATCATAGCCAGCACTGCAGCACCAAGGCGCGTGGGTCGAAACCCGCGTCTCAGCCAGCACTGCAGCACCAAGGCGCGTGGGTCGAAACCCGCGTCTCAGCCAGCACTGCAGCACCAAGGCGCGTGGGTCGACACCCGCGTCTCAGTTGTAACTGCCCTGGTTATGGGGTCAATCACGGCCCACATAACGGGAAAATTAACCCCCATTATGGAGTGTTTTTAGGGGGCACGGTCACCCCTGAAACCTCTATAAATAGCCCCGTTGCTAAAAAAAAAAGATTCAGATCAGAGAATCCTGAGGAGAAGAACTTGACTTGAGAGCTTCCACAGAGAATGAAAGAGAGTCTAACTCTTCAGCTAACTTGCTGCGTACAAGTTAATCTTTGCCTACAATCTCTTTGAGATTTTGGTCGACAGAGCTGTGTTACTCCGTCTACCATCCGAAGAGAAGATCCCCAGAAGTTCTCGACGTTCACCCGGTCAACGGAAAACAAGATTCACTTTCCACCGCCACTTGAAGAACCCAGCATTAAACAAAGGGAGGATTCAAGACTCAATATCCTCCCTCCCTTGTAACCGGGGTGTAAGTCCGTTGTAATTTTTCAATTGATTCAAGGAAACTTTACGCGAATTTTTCTCCCGTCAAACAAGAGATGGCGACTCTGCTGGGGACTACTTTCGTTACTGACGAACAAGTTGTGGCGCAAGGTGACGTCCTCTACAAGGGGAAAATGGTCGAATCACTCGTCGTAGAATTCGACCAGGCAAAGTATGAAGAGTTCCTCTCTTCCGGCTCCAAGAGCCCAAAGCACGGTTCAAAAACTCGGCCGAGTCGGAGACGAGTTGGCCGAGTCGTATCCGTCTCGGCCCGCTCCGAGACGAGTCCGAGTCACGAGTCGATCGACTCAACTCAGAGGAGACCGACTCGGCCGAGAATCGGAGTTGAATCGGTCGACTTGGCATTATGATGATGATTTTGTACCTCATCGTAATTCAATGTGAAAATAACTACATTAGCATTTATTTATGAATGTAGTTTGTGCAATTTACTATATTGTGCATGTATTTTGATATGCTTTTACCGACGACGCGTGTATTTATACTTTCGCTTTATGTTTAGTGTGCTAGGTGATATATTTTGGACATGTAATACATGAATGTGGATATCTATATTTTTAAAGATTTGTCGTGATTTTTTCAAAAATTTTTGAGCTTTCTACGTAACGTTTTGCGCGTATCGCCCGATACCGATCCGAGTCGCCGAGACCGATCCGTCTCAGTGCCCGCCGAGTCGGCGGCCGAGACCGCGACTGTGAACCATGGCCCAAAGGCCCGCGCTCACCGCAGGGTCTCTACGGGGACTTGCCCCGAAATCCGCTCTGAGCCTCTCTCAGAGGCAGCTGCTGTGAGGGATGTTGTGGCCAATCACGCCATGCGTGACACCCGCGCCAACGTCTCTCAGGAGACCCACGTGGTCAAGTTCTCTGGTGTTCAGCCAATCCATCCTCTTCCTCAGCACCAGGCCGTCGTTGGTTTCTCTCAACCCCACGACGTAACCGGAACGCTGAGCGCCGACAGAGGAGGCGTGCGCGTCAACTGCAAGTTGAAACAACTGATCGTCCAACTGAGGCAGGACGCAAGGTTCAAACCGGCGTCTCTGATGCACCACATCCGGCACGTGAAATCCGCGTTTGGCAGCCCAAACGTGAGGTTCATCAAGTTGGCTCCTCTGAAGCCCTACTCCCCAGACGCCACGGCGAAACTCGCACGCCTTGTCGAGTACAAGAAGCACACGCCTTTAGGCGTGGGGCCCAGCAGCCCTGCATCTCTCAAGCGTCTCTGCCCCGACGCAATAATCAGCAACGCGATAGTCGCGTCTCTTCTCAGCAGAGACGCCAGACGCGCGTCCTGAAGCCACGACGCGAGAACCGCGTCTCTGAACCCCGCGTCCTAGCTGTACAGAGTAAGGATGCCTCCTGCCCTCGGCATTACGAGGCTAATCTCTTTGATCCTCCTCCCACGGATCTGAGAGATTATTTGACGAAGAAAAGAAGTGCTAATCGAATCACTTCGTCATGTTGCTACGAACGGCTTATCACGATGCTCTCTGAGTGTCGTTGCAGTTCAGGTGCAAACCAGCAGTCTCTATTTAGACAGTTGACCCTGATTCCTCGATCAGCTAAAAGGAGTCGTTCTCACAGGAGGAGGGTCTTCTCTGACACTGAATATCTCGAGCTCACTGCAAACATTGCGAGCAGGAGCATAGGAAAACAACCTGCAATCAGTTCCGATGATGAGTCTGACACAGAACCGGAAGGAGTGTACCGACACACTCGCACCCGGACCGGGACAATTCCCCCGATTGACTACAATGCTCTAGCCCGGGGCATTGAGGTGAATGACTCGCATTCCGCTATTGCAGAGTCACAGGCTTCAAACTCTTCTATAGAGAAAGAGGCCTTTTATATACATGACTAGCACTCCTGAGGAGACCGCCAGGCGCTTGGAGCAGCAAGCCCAGGTCCAGAAGGAACAATTCGAGATGATCGTGCTCAGCAAGAATCTATCGACTCCCTTAAGCAGATGCTCGCACAGTTGCTTGAAGACAAGAGGAAGTCAACCAACAAAGCCTCATCTAAGAAGTCTAAAGGCAAACGAAAAAGAGGGGGAAAGCTCATCTTCTGTACACGTAGAGGAGGAAGAGCAACTTACTTCTGGTTCGTCTAAATCCTCGTCGCAGGAAAAGGACGACCGAGACCAGGGAAAGGTTTATTCTAAAAGAATGAATCAGTTGGAGCAACGTCTTGAGGCCCTTACCAATCGGAAAGGCCTCCAAGAAGCAGGAGTGGTCCGACCATATCCGGCCGAGTGGGACCTGGTTCCATACCCGCCCAAGTTCAAGGCTCCAACCCTCCAAGCATTTGATGCGAAAGGTTCACCGAACAAACATATCTACTACTTTAAGCCTCAAACAGGGAATGTGGTAGATAACGATGCCATCCTGGCACGTTTGTTCATCGGCACCTTAAAAGGGCTCGCCTTTGAATGGTTCATGAAGCTCCCGGAAGGCTCCATTAAGAATTGGAGCGATTTGGAGAAGCTCTTCCTAACGCGCTTCTTTGAAGATGACTCGGAGGTCAACATACCTACCCTTTTAGCCACCAAGCAACGAAAGGGAGAGTCCGTTAAGTCTTTCGTAGAAAGATTTCAGAACGTAGCACTCCGATGTCCAAGCGGTATGAACCAGGTTACCCTGGTGGAAACATGCCGCCATAACCTACAAACCTCACTCCTCGCCCAAATAGGAGTTGCCAAAAGCCGCACCTGGAAGCAGTTGATCCAACAAGGTGAACAGGCTGAAGAAATTGTCGCCCGGGTCAGGGTAGAAGAAAATAAACCCCGACCTGAGAGGTCAACAAGGCGTGCGCCGGACACACCCCTCCAAGCGAAAAGGAAGGATAATTTGGCGACAGGGACCAAATCTCCCGTCAAACCTCAACCGGTCAAGGGAAGTGGCTCTTCAAGCCAACCACGTGCCAACAAGCAGTATTCCTTCAAGGATGAACATGTCGACTCGCTCTTCAAATTACTCAACAAGAGCAACAGACTGAAGCTTCCTGAAGCTAGGCGCCCTGAAGAAGTCGGTAAAAACCGATAATCCCAACTACTGCATGTATCACAGGATGTTGGGACACCCCACCAAGAGCTGTTATGTCTTCAAGGAGATCCTTCAGGCTCTGATTGACGCTGAGGTATTAAAACTTCGTTCAGAGCAGAAGAAGGTGGCGGCCAATATGATGTCATTCCTCCAGTTTGGAAGGCAACCTCCAACACCCTCTGGAGTAGTCCCTGTCCCAAGAGGAGAGCTGAGAATGGTCAACACAGACCCTCACCAACAGCAAGAGAAGGGCCTGGTACCCGTTTCCACACCTCGGGGAGAAGTCATGTGGGTTTATCCCGACCTTGTGGATGGCCGGCAATGGACCACTGTAACTAGCAGGAAGTCCAAAGGCAAAGCAAAGGCTACATCCTGTAATGTGGTATGTGCCTCTTCTCGGGAAGCGGAAACTGATGTTCCCTCACTGACCGACTCAGAAGAGGAAACAATAGTTCTGGCCATAGAACCCAGTCAACTTGTGGCAAAAAACCCGTTCAGGGCAATCATATTTGAAAAAGTATGACGAAATGGCGGTAACTCCTCCAAAACCCGCTGCAGAGTCAGCCAAGTCCTCCACAAAGCAGCCCGTGGAGAGAGACAAAAAGAGCTTTGGTTTTCCAAAGTTCTCTCGAAAGACATCGCGGAAGGACCCAAACACCTTACCGCTTTGATGTCTTGGCTCAACTGGCCATCCCGGCCCGAATTACCCTTTATGAGCTCCTCAGGCTATCGAAGTCAACCAGAGAAGCTCTACGAGAGGCCCTCGCTAATGCTGAGGCTTTCATGACTCAGGTGCCAATCGGACCAAAGGAGGAAGACGTAGAGGATTGCCTCCATACCTCCCAAAATGTTCCCTGCATCACCTTCACGGCAGATCAGAGACGCGTGGGTCGACACCCGCGTCTCAGCCAGCACTGCAGCACCAAGGCGCGTGGGTCGAAACCCGCGTCTCAGCCAGCACTGCAGCACCAAGGCGCGTGGGTCGAAACCCGCGTCTCAGTTGTAACTGCCCTGGTTATGGGGTCAATCACGGCCCACATAACGGGGAAAGTTAACCCCATTATGGAGTGTTTTTAGGGGGCACGTTCACCCCTGAAACCTCTATAAATAGCCCCGTTGCTAAAAAAAAAAGATTCAGATCAGAGAATCCTGAGGAGAAGAACTTGACTTGAGAGCTTCCACAGAGAATGAAAGAGAGTCTAACTCTTCAGCTAACTTGCTGCGTACAAGTTAATCTTTGCCTACAATCTCTTTGAGATTTTGGTCGACAGAGCTGTGTTACTCCGTCTACCATCCGAAGAGAAGATCCCCAGAAGTTCTCGACGTTCACCCGGTCAACGGAAAACAAGATTCACTTTCCACCGCCACTTGAAGAACCCAGCATTAAACAAAGGGAGGATTCAAGACTCAATATCCTCCCTCCCTTGTAACCGGGGTGTAAGTCCGTTGTAATTTTTCAATTGATTCAAGGAAACTTTACGCGAATTTTTCTCCCGTCAAACAACATCGGAGTTGCTGATTTCTCAAAAGTTGATTGGGCAAGATCACTCGTTGACAGGTGATCTACCATAGGCTTTTGCATTTTCCTTGGAGGAAATTGTGTCATGAGAAAGCAAAAAGTAGAGAATGGTGTCACGATCTAGTGTGGAGTCATAATATCATGTGATGGCAAATGTAACTTATAAATTGGTTTTGATCACAAACTTATTGACAGAGCTTGATTTTGCTCCAGAGTGTCATATGAGGTTATATTGTGATAGGCAGGTTGTTGTTTATATAGCTGAAAATTTAAAATTTTACGAGCTTACAGAACACATTGAAGTGGACTGTTATTTGGTATGCCAGAAGATAGAAGAGAAGATTATTCAAGCTCGACATGATTTTATCGGGTCATCAGTTGGCAGATCTACTCACAAAGTCTTTTGGGAAGACACGAGTTGATTTATTTGTGAGAAGCTGGACATGTATGATGTATATGCTCGAGCTTGAGGAGGTGTTAGGAAATATGATTTGTATAAGGAGTGATATATGAGTTGTATTAGGAGTAAAATTAGACTTTTATCTATATTATATATAACTGAGAGGGGAGAGATTTAAAACTAACTCCCTAATTTTCCATAATCTAAATCTTCTCACTAAGAAATACTCCTTTCCATCTCTGTTTTATTTTATTATTCTCTAAAAACTTGTCTAAAAAATTGACTTTCTTTTAATGTTTCTTTATAGTTAATCTAAATGATTACTTTTTTATGAATTGTGATTTTCATCTATTTTATCTTAGTCATTGTCAATAATCTAATTAATTTTTTTGCTTATTCTAAATATTAATATATTTTGTATTGATTCTCTGGTAACTTGTCCTAGTCGCTGATTGCTAGGATCAGTAGAGTTGACTCGGTCGAGTTTCTATGATTTATCAGTACTTTGGGTAGATTAATAGTTGAATGAGAGCCAAGGGAAACTAAAAAATGACCGGACTCGAGGACAGGATGATGTTTACCAAGGAAATTCAATGTGGAATAGAAGTGAAACTGATTTCATTGGGGATAAGAAGAGCACATTGGAATGCTTGGATTGTGCAGGATTGATGTATGGTAATAAATGTGGGATTTAATTAAAAAAGAGATGAATTTTTCCTGCTTTGATTAGGCAAAATTGATTCGTGGTGCTAAATGTGAGATTTAATTAAATAAGAGATGGTTTTGCCTTCTTTTAATACATTACCTCTGTAATTTTATCGAGACACTTATCATAAGGGCCCTTTTTGTAATTAATGTAATAAATTGTGAGGAAGTGAATTATAAATAATGTGAGAAATATAGGTGGTTAATGAAAAAGGAGAGTTATGAAGTGATATTGTATTTGCTTTTAGGAGTCACTTTTTATTGGTTTTTTTTTTTTGTCTAGAAATCAGAAAACTTGATTTTAGTTTTCCCTATCTGTTCTGTTGCAACCTTTGCAAGTTTCTCATGAGAGAGTTTTATGTACAAATTCCTTGATTAAAAAATTGGTTCATGTGAAGAACTATCAATTTTTTTTCTTCTTTCGATGCTAAATTGGTGCGTTCAACTTCAGAATTATTTTCTGAATATTCTATCATCTTACCACTCATGAGGTAGACAATATAATCGTAGCTACTATAATTTGTGCTGTATAACCAATGGCTTCAACTCTTCAAAGTTTCCTCTATTGTTGTACAATCCAAGGATTCATTTTTGCAGGACCTTGGGCAGTCTCTCGCCTTTGATTGTCCAGAATTAACTAGAGTTGTAGATGAAGTTGAAAAGGTTGATAAATGGATGCTCCAGTGCCACAAAATTGTGGAGCCTTCAGTCCGTGACCTTGGTTCTTTGCTCAGTGAGCTTCAAAAAGTATGATGTATTTCCTGTTCCCATTGCTGTTAGCTGTTTTACAGCATTGTTATTTTCTTGCTGTCATTTTCATTCTTCCTCAGATCAGCGGTACCTTGGATAAAGCTTTGTGTATCTATCGTGGTTCACGGGCTCTAGAAGGGCCTTCTGTGTATGTTGCCCGAATGATTCTGAAGATGATGCATATACATGTCTAACTTGTGAGGATCGGTAAGGGTTTGTTGTGTGTTATATGCCATCCTAGCTAAAATATTATTAATTTTATAATCTTTCAGCTTCAAACGATGAGGAAATAAGCAATGCATGTGAAGTATGTGGTTTGATCTACCTTTTAGTTCAAATTTTTTTTTAGGATGATATCCTAGACATTATATTTACATGTATCAAGGAAGGCAGATGTTTACTATTCTACGATGTATTATGGGAATACAAGGTTCTTGTCTTTGTATGTAATAAAGCAAAGCAGATGCTTTGAGGCCTCTGGTATATGGGACAAAATAAGCTCTTCTATTCCCTTCAAGCGACAAACATTTGAGATAGAATAGTCATTGTTGTCTATTGGGCTATTTTGGCTTATTCTCAGAATTATAGTTACTTGGGAGTGCCTGGAAGGCTGGAACAAACCAATTCCATACTTTTGTCCTAGCATGTGAAGATATTTAGTTAATTGGTTGCTGATTTATTCCAGCCGGAATAATCATTCTTGAACCAAAGAAAACTAGGACGGTGAGTCTAATAACAATTCATTTGGTAATTATTTTTCTCTCTGTAGCCTGTACCTTTTTCTATTAATGTTCTGCAACTGAACATAAGCTTAGGTAGTTTCTTTATTCCATTTAATACACATCAGAAGCAACTTGCACAAGTAGTAAAGTTTACTCACAAATTAGAAACCAAGTGGTCTAGGGATATTGTGGAATTCATTGAAAGAAAATTGACTTTGGGAGAAGTGTTTTAGTTAAAATTAAAGACTTACTGCTGAGGGTTTTATCTGGCATTTATATATGGTGCTAGTTACCTTCAACAAGTTGAGATGTTGTAGAGCTTATCTAAGGTCAGAAAATACACTATAATATCTAACTGAAATTATTTCTGATTCTAAGCCTCTTAATTTATTTTGTACTGAACAGGTATCATTTTTCGTGCATGGGACCACCACTTGTTGCTGCAGGCATGACAAACGAGTATGCATGCCCATTTTGCCTTTGTATGGAAAGTGGGACAATTACTGGACCTGCAGGGCATGCACTGGTAAATGCCCTTTTTTCCCCTCTGAAAACTACTTTATTTTGTAGAAATGGTACCTTTCTTGTGTCTGATATTCAGATTATGTTTTTCAGATTTGTAAAGGGAGTCGCCCTGAAACAGAGTCATTCATTGAACTTCTATCCATTGCAAATGACTTTTATGAAGGGTAATAACAAATATCAAATGTGTTGGTTGCTTCTTTTTTTTTTTCTAATGTTATTACTTGCGCATTTGAATGTGAAATATATTATATGTTTCCCCTGGTTCTGCACATCATCATCATCATCATCATCATCACCACCATCATCATCTAAATCACCGATCTCTAAAAAATATGTGTGTGTGTGTGTGTGTGAACTCTATGTCTAAATCATCCAAGTCAATTCTTAGGCAGTTAAAGATAAAGCCATTGTATAGTTAAGGTGGTTTCCATGACTCAAGCAGCATAAATTGTATTTCTTCATCAACTCTCCCCTTTTAAATGGAGACAACCTGATCTATAGGCTTGGAGGGATTTGAAATAGATTCAAGGTAGACAATGAGGTCAAGACTGGGCCTTTTACCTGTTAAAGGGGAGATACCGGGGCTGTGGACAGTTGCGAAGAACTACATCTGACAGCACAAACTCAATATGAGTAGGATCTGAAAACAGGATACAACTATAAACTTGTTCAGCTTTGCAGAGACTGGTAATAGTTTAGTTTTTTAAGATAACCTGCTTTAATTAGCCAACACTTTGAATGAAATATGCATTTGATTCATTCTGATCCTAGAACAAGGCTTTCCTCACAGGGACTTCATGGTAGTGCTTCACTAATTTGCATCCAGAAGGAATAGCATCGTTATTATCCTCTCTTACAATGTCTAGGAGATAAGAAAGAGACTTGGAAGAAAGTCTTTAAATCTCCTCTGTCATAAGCATCATATTAGTCCAACACCCATTAATAAGTATGTATAATCATCATAATGCATCCTTATATTCTTCAAAAGATGACAAAAAGTTTCTAGAATTAAATCACCGCAGTCCAAACCTTGGTAAACAGCTTCATGTATGGAGACCTCATTTCAAATGATGGCTTTCTATTCTTTCAAAGGCTCAACTAGTCACATGAAAAATCTCCCTTGCATCATCATCATCTTATGGAAGATTTTGCACTGTTATCACTAAACTTGCACATTTACCTGGATGTTTCACGGGTTCCTCAATCGAAGCACAATAGGGTGCCTTCGACATTGATCAAATCTCTGACTGTTCGTCTCAAAGTAAAAGAGTAGAAAATCAAGGAGCAGTTAGATCTCACAAGGAGGAGAAATGAGGGTCTCCAAAGTTTAGGAGCTTGTATTTAACATCTTCATGGTGCTCATCATTGCAAACGACAACTATGGGAACTTAAACGTTTAACTAGAATTTGTTACAGATGAAAACTGCACTCAGCTTCATGCGGTGAGTTGCAGTTGATGTCTGGATAAGATACGGATGATATAATGTTGGTGAATCACGCTCGAAGCATGGGAACAGATTGGATCTGCTGAGGAGAAAGCAGAGAGAGAGAGAACAGATCTGGATCAGATAAGATTGAGAGCTTAGTCCAGATGGTGGTTTTGTCTCCAAGTTTGCTGCAACAGGTAGTTTTCTTCCTTTCCTTTTTTAACCAGCCACAATCGATGGTGTTGCAGAAGAGTTGTGGCAAGCGTCTCGGAGAAACGAAGTCATGGTTAGGGGTGTCAAGTGGGTTGGGTTGAGTCACTTTCAAATTGATCCAACCCGTATAATCTTGTCCGGAGCCTGACCCCAATCTTAGAAGGATTACTTGAATCAGCCCAGGTAACCTGTTTAGTAATGGTATATGTAGAACTAATATGGTTGTACATTTGGGTTGATAGATTATGCAAAATAAACCTTTCATTTAATAATAAAAAACATTATTCCAACAACAAGGTTCGAACTTCCCTCTCAAACTTGGAGGCTTTAGTTTGAACCCTCTAACCAATAGGGCACATGACTCCTCTTAATGGGAATGACTATCGCGTACTTAACCAGGTCATATCGGGTCAATCGGGTTGAGAGTCCCGCCGGAACCTGTTTGATAAATGGGTCAATCGTGTGGACCTCATTAAGACACGAAACCAATTATACTTGACCCATAGGTGATAACTCTGGGTCAGGTTTGAGTTGGGTAGTCAGGTCGGGTTGGAATTTCCACCTCCAGTCACATAGTTTTCTTTTCTTTGTATGTGGAGGGAACCACAGCATGCAATATCTTACATTAAATTATTTATGCTTGCTTCTTTACCTAAATCCTTTCTTCTGGGGGAATTTGGAGCCTGGCTCCTTGATTGCATGACAAAAAAATTTCTGTGTCTTGTTTGTACTCACCTTGATTAGGGTACTTTGGTTGAGAATTAGCACCAACTCACAAAGAACTTGACGTCAGGTGGGTTGACAGTTGGTAATGAATTAATTCCTATGTAGAGCTTTCTCAATTTGTCGTACTTCAATAGTCACCCCCACTTTTTATGGGGAAAAAACTCGTAGAAGATAATGATTGACAATGGGGATGATGATGGCTTTTGATTGGATAAATTAATTTAGTTATTTAATCATATTACTTTATATGGAAGCTAACAAGCAACCATCTCCAGCACAAGCTGAATTTGGTGACAGATCTAAAAAAGTGTACTGTGGTTTAAATAACTATTGAACTAATATGAATAGTAGCTGGATAGAAACTGGTTTGACTGTCTGATCTTGTTCGAAGCATAGAAGGTTGTGCCTTTATTAGAATACTTTTGTTGGACTATATATCATGATATTTGTGGCAACTTAGTGTAGTTTGACTGTCTGATATCCATTAAACTTGCACTTATGTGTCAATGCTTTTACGGAGATTAGTCTTAATACTAATTCATTGCAATGTGATACCGTGTCACAGTTCTGTAAGCTAGACTTTATGCTACTTATTTGCGGCAACTTAGTGTAGTTTTGCCAGTCTATATGCATTTATCTTATTATGAGGAAATGATTGTATAAATTATGCTTTTCATAGGGTTCAAGAAGTAGCTTTAGCACGAGATATTGTCAAACTTGCTTTGGAATGCAAGTCGTATTTGACTGAAATAGTGAATCATGCACTTGATCACCATGACAAAGATCTGAGCTTCGTCTCAGAAAGTCTTCAGCGTGCATTAAAGGTAATTGTTCTAACAGTTGTATGCCTATGTATGTTTTACTGTTTTCCTATTTGTGGCGATGACTTTCTGTTCTCTAGTTTCTAACTGTGATTCTTAGATTACAGGCTGTGGCAGTCTCTGGGGTGTATGATCTTCAAGATGGATGCAAGCTAGAGTCAGCCCTGTTTAAAAATTCATGGAAAATCAGAGTCAAGAAGCTATTGAAGGGATCAAAGAAGCCATCTATCCAACATATTCAGCGTCTTTTGAAGGAGGTAAAGGAAAGTAGTCGGGGTACTTAGTTCTTCATGATCCTATAACATTTGAGTTGAATTTCTGGGCACATCTTCCCCATGTGTTTATTTTCTATCTGTTTTTGTGTGTTTAATTAACTGTCTGCGGAAATGAACTTTATGTTACTCACTTTTGTGTCATTAACTACAGAAGAAAATTTGACATGAGGGTATGGGCTAGATAGGTTAGATCTATTGCTGTCTTGTGGTAGTTTTAGTTTATCATCAATCTATGCAGTAGAGCTGTTTTAAGAAGTTAAGATTCTTCAATCCTGTGGTGCATTCTTAAGTTTCTGCAGTTGAATGTGCTTCTACCTTCAAATGAATATTCATGCTGCAGCTTGTCAAAGATCTACATGTATCGCACACTTGAGAACACTTGAACGTTGTCCATGTCATCAGAGGAGTGATGTGGTGAGATCTGTTTGTGTCTGCATGTGCAGTGAGGATCTGTGTCGGGGAAGTCCAGTACCAAACTGTTGTGTTGTTTTAAGGGGAGGAAAAACCTGATTGACTTGTAGAGGGTTTAGAAAGTTTGGAAGTGATGTAGGAGCTGTTAATTGGACTGTGTTGGGATCATTTGCAAGACTCTTACCCGAATTAATTGAGATATAGACCTTTTGTCTTAGCTAAGGCTTTTTTTTTGTGAAAAGACTAGTTTGTTTAATTCAATGCTATTACTCATTTGGTGCTACGTTTGTACTCATGCATACATCATATATTTTTCCTGTTGAAATTTAAGGTTCATGATACACAAGTTAATCTTGGCCTTTTAACTGATGAAATTTTAAATATGTAATTGTTTGTGAATGCTGATGCTTCAGGGTTTGGTTGTCGGAATACCGTCCACAGATCATTTCATGCAGGAATTCACAGAAGTAAAGCAGATCGGTCTGAAGTGGGCTGATACTGCCAAGAAGGTGATATATGTTGTCCAGTGTTTACATTTTAGGTCAAATTTATGGGGTGGCTCCTAATTTCCATTATTTTTTCTTGGTGCAGGTTGTTTCAGATTCAGGGAAACTTGATTAAGTGAGGTGTTTAAACTTATAAATGAAGGGGAATCTTTGCCTGTCCATTTTGAAAAGGATATGAAGGTATATGTCTACTGAATCCTGACAGTCTTGTTCTTCATTTTGGTTTTCCAAACTCATTACTTATTTAATGCAGTTATTAAGAGATAGAAGTGTGCTTTATTGCATATGCCGAAAGCCTTACGATCAGAGGGCCATGATTGCTTGTGATCAGTGTGATGAGTGGTATCACTTTGACTGCATCAACCTGCGTGAACCACCTCCTAAGAAATTCTTTTGTTCGGCATGCAAGCCATCGAATGGAGAATTCGTCACTCTTCCCCTTTCTATTTGCCATGAAGAGAGGTGAGATAGTAAAACTCTGTTTCACTTAAATTCTGTAGTGTGCTAGCCTCTCCATACTGTACCATGCACTTGGCTTTTGTCCTCTTTGGCCTTAAAATTGCAAGCTGCAAGAAGATTGTAGAAAATGGGATCTTACAAACACGCATGACGCATGTCGAGAAAAAAGAGTAATTATGTCTAAAAACCATCTAACCAACTCTTTAGAAATCATGGCAACTAGCATCCTTTTGGCTTCAAACAAATGGCTGTTGCTTTAGCTATATCCTGAACATGAAAAGATTATTACAGTACATGTGTTATTTGAGCAAATATTACAGTACATAAGTTACTTACAGTGTTGTTATTCATATTAGTGTTTCACTTCATATGCTATTTTCTTGGTATATTTTGATGGAATCTCTAACATTTTTAACTCGTACCCTTTCTTTACCTTGACAGATCAACAAACACAGATGGAGAACCACACACTCCACCAGCTTGCCATAACGAATCAAATAGACGGCCTCCCATGAAAGCTAGGTGTAGTTTGCAGCAGAAATTGGAGAGTGACGTTGATCTAAGCAGTGTTCTTGGGTGCTACAGTGAAATCGATCATTTATGGAGAGGAAACAGAAGGCCTCTCAAGAGAACAGTTAGAAGAAGAGCAAATTTGACAGCCTTTCACAAGTTTTGCATCTTCCACAATTGAATAGCTAACCCCCATTGTATAGTTCATTTATTTCATTTATTCTTTTTATATTCGTATTTCTTGTCACTGCTTTAGTGATTTATAAGATTAATTTCATTTCTCCTAGTCATCTTTGTTAGCGCTTGACCTGACCTTACCCCTCGGTAACCCCTTGTAACACATTAGTCTTTTTTCCTCCTTTCTTTTCTCTTTTTTTTTTTTCAGAATGGAATCTTCTAACCAACCAAGTTAGCTATATCCTTGTATACAAGTATTCAAGTTTTGTAAATTGACTAGTTCAACCATTTAAGGGCTTTTTTTTGGTCGCTGCCATTGCTGGATTTGTTCATAACCAGTGTTCTTCTGTTGTTTCTTCTAGCTGCTGCAGGAGGAAATTTTTCTGTTGGATGCATCTTGAGACAAAGTGAAAGTACTTGTATGTAGCAGTAAAATTGAAAAGCCAGGACGATTTCCTACAAAGTTTAGATCATCGATATGATACCGAATTCCCAAGCAGGTTCCCCTTTAATTTTCTTGGGCTTTTATGCACTCACTGATGGTTATTTTATCCAGCATGTTCTTTTAACTTGTATCGGTGTTATTTAACTATTGGTATCATCACTTCATTTTATTAGAGATGCTGATTGTCACTTTTTTGGCTTCGTGCTAAATGTTTTATTGATTATATACCTTTGCAAAGCAAGACCCTGGTTACAAGCAGGGGAATCCTTCTCAGATGAGTGGTTTGCATGTTTCATTACCTATAAACCATAGACTCCTCTGATTGCAACTGGTGATTCATGCCAAGTTCATCCTTATTTTATTCTGAGACTGTGGGCTTGAAAACTAGGTTATCTTGCTAGTTGCCACTGAGAATGTGATGATTGCTGTCTCTTGCATCTTCGTTTTTTTGTGCTGGATGCAAATGTCTAACTACCCACATATACATATTTTTTGCTTAATTAATTGAGATCCTTTGCACTTTATTCTTTGTAGCATTGAATCATATTTTTGTTTCTTATTTTTTTCAGTTTCTTTCACTGTCTTGTATGGTTCATGATGAGCTTTTGTGGCGTCAGGTGACAACATAATTATTTCCAGAATCTAAGTCTGGTGGTATTTGCCAGCCAAGCTCCAGATTCCGTACTCAACCTGAGCTTCTGGATCTGTATGTGTGGCAGCCCATTGTATGTGTTTGTGCTCTCTCTCATCTCTGCCTTCGTTTTCTTTTTTTCTTGCCATTCATTTTTACACTGCAAGCAGCAGAACTTCAATATATAGAGACAAATAGATATCCCTATCCAAATAAAACTCTTGTTATTTTGCATCAAATCGGCCTGAGTTAACTTTAAAGTTGCTAGAATTGAGTTCATTGTTTATGTAGTCTGTGGAAGCATTTCATTTTCTGTAGCTCCAACTTCGGGTCTGTTTGGTTGTCGTAATTTGCCGCAATTCATAAGTCGTAATTGATAAATTCTTTTACAGTTGTAAATGAGTTGCATGCATGTAAGTTTTACGGTATTTGGTTGGTAATATAAAGTTGTAAGTAGAGAGTGTATTGTGTTTTACGGTATTTTTTTGTCGTAATATGTAAGTCGTAAGTGAGAAAGTTGACCACAAAATAAACTATTTGGTGATTTAAAATTTTTTAATATTGCAAATAAATACTCAAAATGTTAAATATTAAAAAAATTAATATTAACATAAAAAAGAAGTGAGTGGTAATTGGATTGCAATTAAGTGGTAATTGAGTTACGTAAGTCTTTTACGAATTACCGTCCAAACAAATATCGTAGCTGTAATTGGGTGGTAAGTCATTTACAAATTACGATCTTTTACAACTTTTACGTCCAACAAACAGCCACTTCATCGAGTCATAGGGTGTGCTCGTATTCTGTTGTATTGTTTAACCCGTGCATGTCATGCATCAAACTTTCTGAAGTTGGAGCTATGATTTTGGTCCCCTATGTGCTCTAGCTAGTGAACCCTAGTGCTGTAGGTTAAAAGAAAAAAAAAGGTCAGACACAACAAAATCCTCTAAAAGAAAAGAAAATTGGGATCTCATCAGAAAGTGAAACACGAACAGGTGGACCTTCCAACAGAAGAAGAAGGCTACTATGCACAGTGGTGTCTCAGCCCTCAGCATGACATCACAGTCTGAGTCTCATGCCCATTGAGACAAACAGTGCCCCCATTAAAATCATCGAGTGTGTGGGCTTTTCCTTCCAAAATATCAACACACGCACGCTCGCTCGCTCCACAATCGTTGGATTCAATCTCAACATCCAAAACACTTTGGAAAACTTCGTGAGAGAGGGCAACAACAAGAACCAGTCACTGTGACAATTTGAGCTGAGAGAGAGGCATGTACCGAATCTTAGCTCTCTCTCTCTCTCTCTCTCTTCTCTCTCTCTCTCTCTCTCTCTCTCTCTCTCTCTCTCTCTCTGTGTGTGTGTCTCTGTGGAATTCAAAGAAAGCAACCAAGGAGCCCAATACACGTGCACCCGGGGAGCGGCGGGGCCGTCTGCCCGGCTCCGGGGGAGCACGGCTGTCGGAGATCCGGTGCATGGCATTTTCACAAGGCCCATGTCTTGTCGAGGTGCACGTGCTGCTCTTTGGCCATTGATGCTTCCTTATTCGGGGGGAAACAGTTGCACCATTGGAGCAAAGTTTCTGAATTATTGTTGACAAAAATAAGCCATTGCTTTTTCACACTCATAGTGCCCCTCTCTCTCTGCTTCATTGTTTCTCTCTTGTGCTCCTTTTTTACCTACTTTCTTTCAATTTTTACTCTTAACTTTCTAGTTGTAACTGTCCTAGTTTATGGTAAACAGACAAACTTAAGTAATTTTAAAATCATCGAAAGTATAGCAGCATCTTCTCTACGAATGGGAGTCTGCCCTAAACATCATCATAAATTTCATATTGACATCGCTTACTTATAAGCAGTTTCAGTTTGACATCGCGCCTACTTAAGATATCCAATTCCAAATCTTATCAATTACATCACATACTACACTACTTTTTTTCTATGGTTGTTTTTTATTTACTAGATTGGAATTGGGCTTTGCGTGGTTGGTAGTTGGTTGGTTCCCTGTACCGTTTGAGGTAGCAACTTTGCAAGGGTAATGCATGTGTCATGGCTATTTGATTGCAACTCCTAGGCTTCAAATTTTACAAGATGTCATAATTAATGAAAATATTTTTCTTCTAAACACGATCAATTGCGCAATTATGAGAAATTGATATTGCACCTATGTGTATGAAAATGACTGAACAAGGATTTAGAGTGTTGGCAGAGCAATTGCTTGTGATAGATTGCACGAACTCAAGCGACGTATCTAGATAGAGATGAGCTTTCACCTTAATAGGAATGATATTTTGTAGCCAAGAGGAGAAAGCAGTTACTCTTATTGTTGGTTAAGCATTTTACTATTAGCAGAGGCGGACCGAAAGGTGGGCTGGGCCGGGCTATAGCTCGGCCCATTTTTTAAATATTATATTAAATTTATTTTTATTTTTGTTCTTTTTCAGATATTGTGTTAGATCCCCTTCTATTTTGGCTTTCTTTTAGCAAATTTATTACTAGTTCCACTCCTGATTTAGTAGAGGATACTGTTTTATTCTTTTGGGAAATGCATATAATTCATAGTATATGTTAAAAAAATTACAGCCCACCTCAAAATTTATACCTGATTCCGCCCCTGACTATTAGTGATTTTTTGTTGGTAAGAGAGAGAGAGAGAGAGAGAGAGAGAGAGAAGAATGGGAGTCTTTTTCTTGACATATCAAGTGCTCACATTTTCCCTATCAATATGGCTGTCTGATTGCAACCCTTGCCGGCCTTCAGAGGGGTGGCCAAAAGACATATGCAAACCCTTTTCATTTTTTTTTCCCTTCTTCTCATCAACTTTTTATTTTTAAGAATATGCCAAAAAGAAAAAGAAAGAAAATTTAAAAAAGAAGAGAAAATGATCATATGTTTTGTTCTTTGTTCCAATTGCATAGTAAAGAGTTTTAACAAATTAAATTGAATATTCAAGATTTCTTCTTGAATTACTGTATTAATAATAATAAATTAATATATATTTTTTGTCTTTTATCGCTGATTTTTACGGTTTTCTAAGCTTCTAACTCTAAAAAAAAAAGGTCTTTGTGGTTTATAGAATTCACATAGAATTCATCAAAATATCTCTGATAAAATAAATAGCAAAATATTGCAAAAATCTTCGAGGCCTACATAGCCATATTTTAGTAACTTCTGAGACTTGCTTTCAATGTCTCTGAGTATCAATTTTCAAGTGTTTGGTAAAGCATCATATGAGAGATTTGCAAGTGAAATTCTCAGGTCCAATGTGTGGGCCAAGTGAAGGAAGTGAGGCTCAATAGGAAGAAGGGACATGAAATTAGTGAAGTGGGGGCCAACAGGCCACTTTCTCTGGTCCAATTGGTCCCAAGCCTACTGAGCTAATATAAGAAATCAATGGGGAATTGGAAAATTTGTGCTCAAAATAGGGCTTCTTCTAGTGACTCTACTAGGGTTCTAGGCATAGCATAGATGTAGGAAATTGTTGTAACAAAAATAAAATATAAAATTGGGAAAATGTTGGAAATGTGATGATTTTAGTGGTGTATCATATGCTTCCTTATGATATGAATTTTTGATATATTTTTTCATTATTATCTTTTCAATAAAATCGGGTAATTTTCCTTTTTTTTTTTCTTCTGTACCAGTAGAAATAAAAGTTTACTGAATAGAAATGCAAGAGTTTAAAAGAAATTTCGGAACAAAAAGGTGATTTCCTAGAGACATTGAAGGCTAAAGAAATTCATTTAAAATTCAAAGAGACAAAAATTATTGCAAACACTAAAAATTCTTGAAGAGTACTTGTGCATTTTTGCATTTCTTGGGGTTCAATGCCTTGTAATCATATTCAAAGGATTTTGGGACAAAGATTTGTCTGTCTCATCAATCATGGGTCTATTAGTGCCCATGACAAGCTAGTAGTTTTAACTATCAATCTTTGTTCCCAACACATGATTTCTTTTTGATAGGAGATGCTTTTAAGCAATAATAAAATCATGTTATCTTACAATGAAGGAGAGGAGTGATGAGAGTCCCTGTTGTCTGGTTCCCTTTCCTCCAAGTTATTATAATTTATTAAGCATAGGATTGTAGCATCTCATAACATTGAAAAAATTAAGGAAATTTGGTGGTTTTACAATATTTGTTGCTCACAATCAATGGGAGTTTCTTGGTTGCCTCACTTTTTTGGCCAGTGGGCCCACCCATTATGCATGTGTTTTTCTAGGGTTTTTTTTTTTTTTTTTTTTTTAAAGCCATCCTTGAGAGCTAAATTAACCATAAAGACCTTTCTTTATACAATTGGAATCTAGCAGCCTAGCTAGCTTTGGGGGACATGGTTTTTGTTGTGTTTTGATTATGTTTGTGTCTCATGTAAAAATGGGAAAATGTTGGGAGCATTGATGAGCATATTTGCAGTGTGTGATTGAAAATTTGATACCTGAGGGAGGTGACAAGAGATGGTGCATGCAAAAAAAAACATAAGATTTTTTGTGAGATCCAAAATCATGGTGCATGTCTTGTCATTTTTGTCTGTCACAACACAGTTTATGGTGTGTTTTTATGTGAAAAAAACATCCATCATTTATGCAAACTTCTTTTTGGCAATTCCCAAGTTAATACAGTGATGTGTACTCCTTCATGCAAAAGAGATTGTTCACATGAGAGTCTTCCACAGTTGTTTGTTTAAGGAGGCAATCTTATTGCTGTAGAACATCATAGATTTAAGCATGAAAGGAAAAATATTGAGATCGTCAATATCAGCTATCAATATCAGCAATATATGTTATATGAGCAAATATGTGCTCCAATATGAGTTGATACCATAGGGTTAATATCATATCAGTATCTCAAAATTAACCTGATATGATATGTCAAATTTAGAGCCACGGTTTAATATTATGTGTTTAGTAATTAGAGGTTTTGTAATAAAAACCAAAAACTTTTTGTAATATTGGTTCAATTACATGCAATTTACATATATATCCAATACATTAGCAAGCTTTTTTTAGGTAAATTAGTGAACAATACACCACCACCAAGAACTAGAAACACTGACAAAAGCAAGTCTATGATGCTTGGCATCAAACTTGTAAACCAATAAGAGGTCGACACGTCAACTCGATAATTTTGGATTTCCATTAATTGAGATATTCACTTTCTTCAAAAATGGATAAATCTTGGATCACCTCAATCTTGGCCCAATCTTTAGACAAAATAAGGCACTCACTGGCCTACTTGAAGCAGTTGCTGTCCTGGTCCCAGATTGTGTATTGTCACATGAAGTAATGTAGGCAATGAATTTTACATAATAAAAGTCCTCTTTAATTACTAATTAATACAATAAATAAATGCAAATTGACCTTCAACTACTGTGCAATAAATTTGTCCATTGCTCCTAAAATTTTGCTAATTATATGAAGCTCCATCTACCATTGAAAATAAAAGTTGCTACAAGCTGCAACTGAGTAATTGTTTTGTGTACAATTCCTTGTAGAACTTAGTATTAAAAAGTAAAGATTTTTACTTTAATTTTTATTTTTGTTGCATATCTCCTTTAAGGGTCACTTTTATCTGTCATTTAAAACTCTGGTGTTTTTGGAATTCAGGAATCTGAGAATCAAGGAATTTTCCAAATCCTAAATGCAATTTGATTATATAATGCATTGATTCTTGATTACATTGAATTGCAATTATTCATCTTGTTTTTTTTTTTCCCTTTAAAAGTTTTGAAAATGAACTCCAATTTAATCAAAAATTCACGAATTACTGTGGTTACAATTATAATTAAAAGTTAAGGGGAAAAAACAGAGGTAATTTTCTTAAATTCTTCTCTGAAAATAGATTAATCTCCAATTAAAGACAAACCAGAGGGACCCCCAGCAAGTTGTAGAAAAATATGATTGTGGTTTGCTTGTCCAAAATAACTCTCTTTTTTTGAAGAAAAAGCCATTGACAAAGTCTAGAAACAAATGTAGAGCTTCAAAGGAACAATTATCCATCTAAAAATTAATGAAAAAGCAATCAATCCACATGAATATAATAAGAATATGCCATTAAAAACTATGAAAATCCACAAAGTAAGAATCAGTCCTTAAGGAAAATGACAGAAAAATCAGTGGACATGGAATATTATGATATGAAATAAATATTACATCAAATGTCAAAATTAGTTTAGTGGGCATTTTTTTTAAGCTAGAGGTGATAATTTTTTAGATGGGTTTCTTGCAGCTTACTCATTTTTATTTAACTACAATTTGTTTTATATTTTTAGAATATAGGGTTTTTTTTTTTCCTCTTCATAAAACAGTCAAATATCTTGTTTATTTTGAAATAACTTTGAAAAAACCTTTTATTTTGATGTAACCATCAAAGTGTATATAAGTTTTTCTTTTTCCAAAATAATCGGTAAAATGATTGATATACCCTCCCCCTTATTTCCTATATTCCCTTCATTGTTGCTTTCGAGGTTGTTTGTTTCATTGTAACTGGAACTTTTTAAGCTGCAAGTGTAACATAACTTGCAGCAAAAACAATTACAGCAAGTAATTTTTTCAATATTATTTGTTTCAACAATTAAAACTAAACATGCAAGTGGACATTAAATTTCTCTCCACTTTTTAATTTGAAATTTTCACCAAAAAAATTTAAAATCTACACCTTTATATATATATTGAGATGTGTGAGTCATGTAATTTGATCTATGGTCACACTTGCAACAAAACTATAGGTACTTGCCGTGTGTGCAGCAGATATATTCTTCAATTATTTCTGGTCACAACGTATCCCCTGTCAGGTCTTGAGTTTGCTCCTCTGTAGTTGCCGGTAAATCCTGCCGTGTGTTGTAGTTAACTAGAAAAAAGAAACCCAGCTAGAGTTGATTAGTTTATGATGATGATGCATGAAACATAGGAAAGGGGCACATGGACATGGGGTCATCTCAAGTTGGGGGAGCATCTCCAATCTCTCTAGAGAGTCTCTCTCTCTCTCTCTCTCTCTCTCTCTCTCTCTCTCTCGTCCATTGTGTGAAATACCACCCAATTCAACACAACAACAACAACTCTCTCTCTCTCTCTCTCTCTCTCTCTCTCTCTCTCTCTCTCTCTCTCTCTCTATCTAGCCCTTTCTCTGCTCCTTGAGCTTCAAGGCTACACAAAAACTACATATATATAGTGATCAAGAGCAAGGAGAGGAAGATAGTTTGAAGGGTTTTTGCCTCTTCAGCAGGACTGGCTCCAGTTTTTTCGAGCAGCTAATGGAGAACTCCAAAGGGATCGCATTGATCTCTATCTTTCTCTAACACGCGCACACAAAGTGTTTGTTTAATCTCGTAAGATCATGCGTTCCCTTTGGAATTTTCCATATGTTGCTTCTTTCACCTCTTCATCCTCCTAAAGTTTCTCATTTTGTATGTATTATTACAGAGGTAAGGTTTCTTCATGATTTTCTTCAGAAACTTTCTTTATTTTGATTCGTGCTCTGTAAATTATGGTCCTAGATAAAATTTAAAAATAAACTGTTGTTTTTACTAGGGTTTTAATTTTTGTATATGGTTTTTTTTTTTTTTTAATTGAAGACTTGAAGGTGAATTTTGGACCCCTTTGGCTTTTTTTAAAATATGGTGGCTTGGATTTCTTTAAAGAAAGGCCAAGGGTTGAGAATCTTGTGATTTCATGTTGTGCTGAAGTGAATTTGAGACGAACCAAGTTCACTTTAGGGTTTGTTCTCTATTTTTTTTTTATTTTTTTTTTTTAATGCACTGGTGCAGATTTCAGTTGTCTCCTCTCAGGCCTAAATTATTTTTGCACCAAAGTGAGTTATTTGTCTGAAAAAAGAAGTCTTAGGTGTACTAATTATAGTAATGTAGGGCAACTTCTGCACTAGAACTCTGACACTTGTCCTCTTCTTCTTCTTCTTCTTCATTAATTTCTTTCTTCTTTTCTTTTTCCTCTTTTAGAGGCTAAACATTTGGTGGCTTTTATTATTTTGTGGTTTGTACAGTACTAGAAAGTTAATACTCATAGGGTTATATCCTAACAATGTAACATTATATGAGATAGACTTGACTATTTTCGGAAGAATTTGAGTATAAATCTTTTCCACTCAAATTCAATTCAATGCTATGGTATTCAAATGTAAGATTCACTCTTTTAACTTTTAATGTTGATTTTTATTATTTAAATAACTAAAAATTAAAATTTAAGTATTTTGATTTCCTTATCCATGCATCAAGTAGACAGAAAATGAACGGCTGAAAATAACATATTAAATATTCTCGATCCGATATCTAATCATAATTTAAATATTTAAAAACTCCTCACACGTCAACTTTTGTTAGGTTTAAAATATTCTATATCGTTAATTAACAAACTCACTAATGCAACCCTTCATTTTGTGCCTACTTGATAAATAAGTAAAAAGTATTCAAAACACTTAAATTTTTATTTTTTTGCACCCGTAACAATGAAGATCAAATCTTCAATTGAATGGCCTTATAACATTGAATCTAAATGGGAATGGTTCATCAACATATCTTTCCGAAAAGGGCCAAAGTCTATCTCAATAATAATTTTGAAGAGTTCTTTTATGTGAATTTCCTTGTGGGTTCTTTGTACCTATTAGCTTTAAAAAAAAATTATTATCAACAAGACATCTTCATTTAAAAAAAAAAAAAATGTAACTAGGTGATGCTCAACTTTAGTTTTTTTGCTAAAAGTTTCAAAAGCTTCTTTTTTTACTTTAATTAATTAACTGATTAGTAAATAGATAAGCATTAGCAACTAGCTTGTCCTTTGTGGACAAAGAATAAAAAACCCTAATTTGTTTGTGCAACCAGACAGAGATTCCCCTTATCTCCATATTGTAACCCAAGCAAGATTAGCTAGCCTTATCCAAATTTAGGTGGCAGACAGAAAAAATAGTTTTTAGAAGAAAAAGAATTGATTAAAAATAAAATAAAATATTAAAAAGAAATGAATCACTGGAAAAGTTAGATAGTGGACAGTGCAAACTGAGAGTTGGCTCTCTCTTCTTGGATATCTCAGAGGAGATGATAGGATCATAGAAAAGTAAATGAAATCCAATAAATGAGCACCATCCAAAAAGAGGCTCCAGAGACCAAAAAACTGCACAAGAAACAAATAGGGCTCATTCTGAGAGACTCAAGTGTCCTCATCTGACCACAAAGGAACAGGAAACAGAAAAGGTTTCAAGACTTTTTTTTTTTTAAAAAAACTTTTTTGAATTCCAAAGGAGATTTTTACATAAAATATAATTTTTTTTTCCTTTTCTTTGGCAAGGTGTTGATTACCCATAAGAGGAGCTAATTTGGTTTATTCTTTGGTTTAAAAAAATCTTAATCCTAGTTACTTTTTAATTTTTCAGTGAAAGCTTGTTCTTTGTATTGTGAGTATTTCTCACAAGTTCACTAGTTAATACATCCCTGGGATTAGGATAAAAGCTTTATATACCAGTGAAAATAATATACAGAGAAATAAAAAAAAAGCAAAAATATTGGAATATTCAAGAAAAGAGTCAGGTAGAAAAGAAAGTAGATTGTTAGTAATAATTTGTTATGTATATAAAAATTTATCAAGATATTAGATTACATAATAATATTAACAGTTAACCAAAGCCCATGGCATGAAAAACATAATGAGAACCTCATAATGTGTGGGACCTGTGTCTAAAAACAGATTACAGGCCAGTTTATCTTTATTTTTCTTTGCCTTGTCTTCCTTTCTAAACAAAGTATGAGACTCTTAATAGGCTTCAAGACACTTTTTTTTTTTTTTTGAAATTAAAAGTTTTTTTTTAACTATGTTTCAGAAACAATAGACACTATGTTCAAGTGTTTCTCTTCAAGTCTTGTAATCAATGCTAGCAATCCTAGAGATGTATTGCTCAACTAAATTTTGGTACAAAATGATAAGTTGGAATTTCTGATCTTTTTCTTGCCCATCCACAGGAAGCACTTTGATTTAATTCACTAGTCGGCTCCGGTCTTTATACTGTATGCATACTATTGTATTATCTTGCACTTATATAAATAGGTTAAAATCACAAAAGATTACCTCCAAATTCTATCTTTTGATTTACCCCCACACAGAAAAGAGGGAAGAAACAATACGAAGAATAAAACACAGATATGCACATGTATATATTGTCTGTGCACCATCTGATAATTGTTTCAATATATGCTACATAAAAGCCCTTGTATGCATTGGGTGTATTTTTTTCAACATGATGCATAGAGCACTTTTGATTTATACTTTGCAATATGTGTTATGACAAGTAAATTGTTAGAACAAGTTCAGTTTAGGGGGGATGCAACTTCCTGCTTCTCTCAGACAGAAACGAACTAATTCCATGAATGATGCATCATCCATGACTCGGGGTATTGATACTAGTGTTGCTGCCAAAAACTGGTATGGGGTGCCGATATCTTTGAACTTCCAAAACTCGATCTTTTAATTCCTATGCACCAGGCATGGGAAATTGAGTTGTAAAGGCTTCAACCCTGGTTTTGAGTTCTGAAGTGGCGTCCTTGAGAGAAAAGTCTGGAGACTCCACGAAATCCATGAGGTCTTTGAGTTTGGTTCCTTTCGCACAAGCCTTAGCTTTAAGCGAAATCTGCACTCCTTCATGAATGTAATTTGCAACGATCCTGAAATCCTTCTCCTTGAGTCCTCTGGTAGTCATTGCTGGAGTCCTGATGCAGATCCCCCCAGGGACTAGGGCGTTCTTATCACCTTCACGATAGATTTGTAACAAAATAAGAATTCAAGGGAGATTAATGTCCATAACAGAGCAGATAAGAATGCATGCAGTTGTACAGGCTCTCACCTGGCACGGAGTTCTTGTTGAGCGTGGTAGAGCTAATGTCTCGAATTTTCTCTACCCTAAAGTGAGGATTCTCGGAATTAGTGAAGGGCCAGAGGGAACGAAATCAAATGTAAGGACAAAAGAGAAGAACTGATGAGAAAAATAAAATTGATATACAATTAATTTCTTAGATTTAATAAGAATTGTCCTGACTACATTTGCATGTTTGCTCTGGCCTGTGAAGCACGGACACTGTGCGCAGGCTCATGTGCCCAAGAATGTATCAGAAGCACTATCTATTTCAAGTTAGACTCAGATGACGTAAGAGGAGATGACGATCTTAGAGCAAAATGTGACTTGGGAGTTGGCCACACTTTCATCAGCGAAAAAAGCCCTTGGGTGCATTATTAAGTTAAACTCAGATGGATCTTTGACTCGCTTAAAGGTGAGATTGGTTGTCAAAGATACTCACAGTGTATGGACTAGATTATATGGATACATTTTATCTAATTGCAAAGATGACATCTCTGCAGTATTTTAAATGGCGGCTACAGCGGCTACATCGGCCGGGAAAATTTATCAGAGATGGGGATATATCGGGGATATTTTCAAAAATCGGATGTCAAAATCGGACTGTAAATATACATATCTTCTTGTCTTAAATCACATCTCAATAAGACAATATATGCATAAATTATATAAATCTACATAAAATATCATACTTATATGTTTAAGATATACTTGATAACTTGCATTAAGCCTATGAATCCATAATCACTATCCAAGTGTAGAATCTTCAAAAATGCCACAGTGTCACATCACTCAAATTGCCCAATAACCAACCTAGAAATTGGGTGTAAAACGCTATATCGGGTCCAAAATCGCCGAAATTGCGGCCGATATATCGGGTCCATGCCTATTTATCGGCGATTTTGGATGAGAAATGCTATATCGGTTTGGATGTGCCAAATCATTGCGGCTAGGTGCCGTAAACGCAATATCGGCGCAATATCAGGGCTATATCAGGGATATTTAGAACACTGCATCTCTGTGAGTCCTTGTATCATTAACAGTGACATACCATTGGCCACTTCATCAGTTTGACATTAAGAATGCCTTTCTCAATGGTATTCTTGATGAAGATGATTACGTGAAGCAACCACCAGGCTTTTTTGCTCTGTGGGAGAGTACGAAGATTTGCAGGTTGAAAAAATCACTCTACGATCTGAAACAGTCTCCGAGGGTCTAGTTTGAACGTTTTGCATCAGTGATTTAGGAGTTTAATCTTTATCGAGCAGAAAAAAGACCACTCTGTGTTTTGACAGATACAAAATTGGAAGAAGATTATGTTGGTTATGTATGTTGATGATATTGCGATCACGGGAGATGATACAAAAGGAATTGACAAGCTGAAGAAATACTTGTAGAAGCACTTCCAAACTAAGAATCTTGGATCCATGAAGTACTTCTTAGACATTGGGTGGTCAGGTCCAAGAAAGGCATTTTTCTATCACAGAGAAAGTATATACTAGATTTGCTTTCGAAGGCTTGGATGCTAGGATGCAGAAGTATTGATTCTCTGATGGACGTGAACACAAAGCTGCTATCAGATAAAGAGAGTTTCTTAAGAATGTTGGGAGGTACAAGAGATTGATGGAAAAATTTAACTACCTGACGGTGATCAAATCAGACATCACATTTGCAATCAGTGTAGTGAGTCAATTTTTGTCAATACTGAGAATTACTCACTTGGAGACGGTGATGAGGATTTTGAGGTGCCTGAAGAAAACTCCAAGGAGAGGGCTTCTCTATTCAGATCATGAACACACCAGAGTAGCAGGCTTCTCAGATGCAGACCAGGCAGGATACTTTTTGATAAGAGGGAGACCACATGATATTGTATCTTTCTTGGAGAAAATCTTATGTCATGAAAAAGTGAGAAGCAGAGTGTGCTCTCTATGTCCAACGCAGAGTCAGAGTACATGGCAATGAAAAATGAGACATTAGAGCTAATCTAGATCAGAGATTTATTAACAGAGATTGATTTTCCTCCAGAGTATCCCATAAGACTATACGGTGACAACAAGGCAGCAATACACATTGCTGAAAATGTTGTGTTCCATGAGAAAACTAAACACATTGAGATTGATTGTCATATAGTTTGCAAGAAACTCGAGGAAAAAATTGTTGTGACGAAGCATGTATCATCAGGACACCAGTTAGCAGATCTTCTTACTAAATCACTTAGTAAAACACAAGTAGATTTTATTAGTGACAAGCTGGACATGTATGATATCTATGCTTCAGCTTGAGGGGTAGTGTTGAAAGATTGTATTGGTTTAGTCCCGCATCACCGGTGAGAGTAGATGTGTTTTGTATTAGTTATTATATATAGAGTAGAGTATGAGGCCTAAACCTCATCTCTTTCTCTCTTCAATCTCTAATGCTACTTTATCATAACAAATTCATTATTACTAGAATCAGTCCAAGAATTTTGATATTCCATAAAGGGTCTACCTTATTAGCACTCCTTAAAAAGAATTACATTTTTAAATCATCCAAACAATAACTACCAGAATTTAACTATATCCAGGATAAATGTTTGATGTTGACAATAGAATATCAAATGTTATAAGATTAAGGAATTTTGGTAAGAATTTTTGGTAATAAGGGAGAATTTAAATTTTCTCTTATATTTAATAAGAATCTTACAATGGTATATAAAAGGGAATATATGTACACACACACATAAATGTATCACATGCATATATGATAAATCGTAGTTAATTGTAGTATTGAATTAATTAAATGAGGATTAAAATTAACATTATGAGGTGGCAAAATCAGTGTAATATTTGACACCTAGAGGTAGAGGTGTCTTCATGAGGATAAATAGTGATTTTGGTGTGGACACCTAGCTAAATAGTGTCAAAATCATAGACTATATGAAAGGCTATTTAAACTCTCCTATTCTCTCCCTTTCATTCTTTGTTTCTACAATCTCCTCATACAAATCTTTGTGTCCCTCTCTAGCTTTCATATGAATCAAGAAGAAGAAAAAAGTTCGATATTGAAACAAGTTAAAAAACAAGAAGATGTAATTAATCCTTCAATTGATCTTTCCTTCTATTCTCTTCCCTCCTTTCATCTAGTTGTTCCCTCATGTTTGCATTTTCACTTGTTAGTGTACAGAGTAGAAGCAAGGAAGAAGTGAAAGGAGAAGAGACCTTAACAAGAACAAGGATTTGTCAAAGTTTGTAAATGTAATTTGATTAAAAATCACACCTTTGTTCATTCACATAGTTAGCACATTAAGGAAAGAAATAATACTAAGTTGAGTTTATTGTGGAGTAATAAAATTAAAAGCTTAAAGTTAATATAAGAGTGAAATTGATATATGAATATATAGAAAGCAGAGGTTACTAAGATTAAAAAGAAGAGGCAATTAGTGGTGTTTATGGCTTTCCAGAATTCTGCATGACTGTAAAATTTCGGTTTAGTTAGGATAGTAAATTAAAGTAAAATTATCCTGTTATATACCTTTGGAAAGGTAAACAAGTCTAATTTTTCAATGAATATGACCATGCCTTAATTCGATGTTAGTAGAAGAAATTATTAAAGGATGATACAGACTGTTAAAAAATTTTTGTGTCGGAGACTGAGAAAATTATGAGGGGTATATATTCGGTTAAAATGAAAGTATAAGCAAATAAAAATGATTCTTAAAGTTCTATATAGCCTACTATATAAGTGGAATCTATAATCATGTTTCTAAATCATGTAGGATCTTAAAAAAAAAAAAGGGGACTCGATCAAGTGCAAGAAAACTTAGCTATCAAAGGTAAGTGTCGATTTTGTTCTTCTCTTTTGTGGGACAATAACATGACTTGTGGTTATACATGAAAACAAATACAAATACATATATATTTGTCACATACCAAATCTTGTAGTACCTTTGTGGTTATGTTGGAACATAAATTCCTTGTATACTTCATGCCAAACACAATTATACATAACTTGCCCTCGATAGATATACATGTCATGTTTACTTGTTAACTTCTTCTCGTATGGCCAATAATATTTGAGCATGATAGCATTCAATGAAATGTTTCACTTCTCATTGAATTTGTATTTATATTTATATAGACCTTTTATGTTCAATGTTTCAAATATATTTATGCATTCATGCAGTATATATGTACCTTATGTGGTAATGAAATTAATTATCGCTGATAATTCTTCCTGGGCTAGTAGCTCACCACCTGTGTGTGTGGCTGCAATTATATTGCACGAGCCGGAAAAGGAAAGAGTGTCATCCAAGGATAGGCTACTCCAGACTAGAATCTCTCTCTTTTTGTGCCCATAGTCCGAGAAAACTTGTGTGAACTATTTTGGGGTCTCTTAAATACTTTATATTTTGGATTGTAATATTTCATGTGGATTGATCTTATATAATGTACAAGAATATCCTTTAGTTGGTTACCAAGGCTTGTGTTATGGGCGGTATCTCATTGTGCAAATTGTGATGTCTATCGCTAGTATAGTTCCCATAGGAGGTAAACTGTAGCATGAAGTAAACCACAGATTCCATGAATACGTGTGTCTGCCTATTACTGTACTTCATACCTTATGTGTAGTTGTGGTAACAACATCGTGATACTCAAAGGGATCAGCGACAACTGAAGCTGCTACAAGTCCACTGATGTGAGTCATGTCCATCATAAGGAATGCGCCTACAGCATCTGCTATCTAGTAATTCATGTTTAAGTTAGCAATATAATCCCTATAAAGACAAACTACAAGACACGCTAATATAATTTTCAGCTGCATTTAGAAGATCAGAATGCATACCTTCCTCATACGAGGATAGTCAAAATTCCTAGAATATGCACTTGCACCAGGAATTATAAGCTTTGGCCGGAAAAGGATAGCTGTCTTCTCTCGAGCGTACCATAATCCACAAACCCTGATAGAGACAAATGAAAAGTCTTAAGCAGAAGAAATTATTGTGTACACCAACTAAATAACTCATAAATATCAATTAAAAAATGGGTGTATAACCTGTGGATTCGTCAAGCCGACAAGGCATGGACTCAAAAAATATTGATGTGCCTGACACTCGCCTTTTAGGTGTCATAAAACCATGAGACGAGTGGCCTCCATGAGGTAGATCAAGGCCATATACCAATTACAGACATATAATTCCATGAAGGCTCTATGGCTATAGAGGGAACAGCAAGGAGGCTAAAAGGTGTACGGATAAAAGACAGTAAAAGCACTGACTTACCATTATTCTATCATAAGGCTGAGGAAAGCACTGTAAACTTCAAAATTTGCAGGAGAACCTGATAGCGGCTGAACATTTACACCCCATTTATTTTCATCTAAGCGGAATGTTGCAGAGCTCTTTTCTGACAGAGGGTCTCAACATGGTCAATAAATTCACTGCCTCCATAGTACCTATATAAGATGCAAAAAAACAAGTAAACTTAACCAAATTTTCCAATGAGAGAACTTTGTAGATACATAGTCATGCACATTTGTCCTAACAGCTAAGATTTACCTTCACAGGTAACCCTTCAAATAATTGTTTGAGACATGAACCGGATGCTTCCATCACCGCCTGAGATGCAAAATTTTCAGAAGCAATGAATTCTAAACAGTTAACTTGACGCTGCTTTTCCATCTCAATAAGTGCATGGAAGTTCAGGATCTGCATTTCTCAGGGGATATTCCACTAAACTACTCATATTTCCTACATTAAATGATTTGACCTGTGTAAAAACAGCAAAAAAAAAAAATTAGATAGTATCCATCAAAAAATATAATCAGAATAACTGCTTGATGAGGCAAAGGAATGAGATTAAAATGAGGGGTGCAAATTTCTCAACAAGGGATGCATAAACATTAAGCTGTAAGGCATATTTTGATTACTATCCAAGCAATAACCACATTCTTTCTAAAGATCTAAATTTATGATGGGATAGCAGTTTGTAACCAAATTTGATCTGTGGGTCACAGCCAGACACCCTGCTCAGATCATGCATCTTATAAGAAATCATATAAGTAATGAGCATTCCACATAATACATGTCCTCAATCTTGTGCCTTAGGACATCTTCTGATGCTCTTCTAGAAGTGTAAAGCAGCTAAAGCTAGAGGAGAGTCAAAAGAAACCTTTTCATACATTCAGATACTACTAAATTGATGAACTTGTCACAAAGAGGAAATCATTAAGTAGACACAATAATAGCATGCAATTCCAAGAAATGACCTAAGAGACTATCTAAATAATGAGAATTCCACACATTATACAGCCTCAATCTTGTGCGGCTAAAGGAGCACCAAAAGAGGACCATTTCGCATAAAATGATCAAACGTTCAGATATTACTAATTAACAAAGTTGTCGCAAAGATGATCACAATAGTTGTGCCTTAAACATAGGAGAATTTGATGTTAGAAGGTTATCAGCAAGACTTCAATAAGAAGAGGAGATTCTCTATAGAGACTAAAGACACATTCTCAACCTGCCAGGGTTCCTGAGAGTTGCTTCCATCATGACAATGTAGAAATTCCAATGTTAATTTATTACAGAATAATTTGACTTGAACAGATAAAAAACTTCTGAGCCGGAATCCCTACTTATGTCAAATGCTACAAGAATGCACCTACCACCAGTATCTGGGCCCAGGACAGACACAGATGAAGGTGGTCTTCCAGTAACCAAGCTCCCTTTGACACTTGAAGCTTTGCATGGCCTCGAAAGGCTAAGCCTATTATGATGCTGATATTCTCTTCCAGTAAGACCCTTGGGATGTAAGCTGGAACCCTTGGTCCAAAAATTCTGATGAAGAGAGCCCATCACTGCTGCACTGTAAGCAGACATCTTCCCTCCCTCTGTATGCAAGTTTTCCTGCAAGGAGTAGAGAACTCAATTCAACAGTACAATCTAAACATCCCTACCTATGTACATGCATGCCTACATCCATCCATACATCTTTACATACATTCATATAAGCATACATTCACACGTGCGTCCATCGATCTATTCAAACAAACATATCTACACGTTTTAATGTTAAATTCTCTACATGAGATGTAGTGCCACAAAAAATCGAATACACAGTTGCAGGAATTTAGAACATATTAAAAGATGAAAAGAAGAAAATGGATACTGTGTTTCACTTGCAAAATGATGGCCAATGCCCGTTATATAGAACCTGTGATAGGATCTCTTAAGGATTCCCTCCCAAGTTAGTTTGGTGTAATACCATTATGCCATTGGGCTGTACATGGCCAATCTTCCTTAGACCAACTACTTTCAAGCTACTGCTTTGTCTCAAGAAAATGCATTTTACGCAAAAGATTCATGGTTGCTTCAATCTGAATGGCCATAATTTAATTTTTGGCCTGCAAGGCTTGAAGGTACACTTTCACTAGAATCAAGGTTCTCATGTTCTTGAACACGACTTTGGCGAAGTAAGTCACTCTCAAGTACAAGAAAGTTCTAGGCCGCCACACCCCCCCCCCCCCCCCCCCCCCCCCCAAAAAAAAAAAAAAAAAAAAAAACCAAAAAAAAAAAAAAAAACAAACCAAATCTTTCGAGACCTTATGCACTCTATAATAAATAATGCCACTGAATGGGACAACTGACCTGATCATTAGGTGAGGAGACGGTTTTTGTTGTTCGAAAATGTTACCAACATGGAATTTGTCAAAGAACAAAAAATGCTTTGGGGCATAACCTCAAACATCTAGAAGATGGACAAGTTGGTTAGCTAGTTCTCAAACATTTTAACCCACTTAGTATTGAAAGAGTAATCCTAAACTAACTAAAATTATCTAATTAACTATCCAACTACCAGAGAGTGACAATTAGTGTCGGCCGCAATTCACAATCACAGGCACAGGGAAATATCCCCTCTCTAGTAATCAGATAGTACTCAGGAATTATGCATCACCCTAGCATTTTTCATGTTGAAAACGTTCAAATGTAATCACCAATTGTCATTAGCACTGTTAGTACTCAAAGATAGTCCAAATCATTCTGATCGATTAACTAAATCAAAGAAGATTGCCCCGCCCTTTCATAGTTCAACCTTTTAATCATCATCTTTGGCTGATTGGCTCCCATTTACTAGTAGAGATTATACTATAAATAAGAAAATGATAAAATTTGTCATCAAGTTAAATATCCTATAAAAAATCAAAAAACACGAAGCATGAGCCTATCGTTATTCGCTTAATAATTACGCAAGTTGTACTATAAATAGTCTTTATGATTACTGAATAAAACATCAAAAATTTGTTAAAGATTCGAAAAAAGTACCTCTTTTCCACGGAGTCGCTGGTGGTGTCGCCGGTTGACTGCACTCGTCGCCGTCGAGCATCGGAAGAAGATAGAGTGAAACCCTAGCGTCGGGCTCGCGAGCTTTGGCTTTCATTTCAATTTTCGGGTATGGATATAACGGGTCGGGTTGGAGTCAAGTGACCCGGTAAGGATGGATTGGGCTTGGGCCCTAATCTAATTCTAGGCTTAATCCGATTCAACCCCAAAACTGGGCCTATAGGTGGGTCATTTTTTGTTGAACTAATCTAAGGCCTTAGCCTACTTGTCTTCTTGGCCCAAATGACAGAGAAATTAGAATCGAGAACCCAAAATAAAAACAATACGTTGGAGCTACACTTCATACAGTTGTTATTCATATAGTTAGTACATCGAGTTATGTGTTTGATTTAACGGCTCACAATTGTAATTCCCACTAGTGAAAATCAAAGAGGGGTATTTGTTTTATAGTATAATGAAATTGTATTGCATGAAAATTATTAGTAAAAACTGATGTAGCACCCTCATTTATTATAGCTCGACTGATGTTATTGGTACTATCATCATTCGATCCTAGTTTCAACTACAAAAAAAAAAAGTCTATAGTTCTTCCAACTATTTTGTCCACTTTTGTGTTTTCCCCCCCTGTAGTTGGCATGATGGATCATGCATTTGTGGTGTGCTGCTCCGAGAAACTCTCTGAGGTTTGTATTCGTGTTTTGTTTCATTGTAATCGCTTTAATGAAATTACATGGGGTTTTCTAACATTTTGCTTTCAAAGAAAAAGAAAATACGCCTGCAAATTGCTTTTCGTGCCAATAAACTGAAAGAAAACGAGTGAGTTTCACCTAATTTTTCAAAATAACCTATGTATTTCAAAATTCGTATACTCATTATGTATATTGTTATATGGTGATAATAGTGTGCCTCTCTTCCTTTAGACCTCTAGCTTCTTCTCTGACCGAAACAAGTGCTTTTCTAAGAGGAAGAGGATTGAAGTCTTCTTTTATGTTTGAAGTCTTTTGAGTGAAAGAAACTATTTGGTGAGCATGTAGAGAACAGGGAAATGAAGCATCACATCTTTACTATCATAATCACAACCTTTTTGATTAAAATTCTAAATTGATTTTGACTCGTGTTCGTATCACCTCCAAATCAAATTTATCCATCTATTTACAAAGCACTATTTACAAACCACTGATAACTATTGAAATCTAACCAAACAACTATGTCCTCGTCTCAAAAAAAAATTAAAATAATAAATTAAATAATTTATTAGACAAAGAACCAAGAATTTAAAACATGTATCGCTCTTCATGATCATATATCTAAAATTTCTTTAACTTCCATTAATATCTCTCTTATCTATATGCAAAAAACAAAGTAAAATAAAAAAATGTTACAACCCAAAAATTTAGCCGTAAGTGTTGTGACGAAATTGATATCCTCTGATACCAATTGTTGCGTGCATAACTCGGGATACCATACTTACTATGATACCAATAGTTAGGAGATACAGAGATCCCTGCCAATGATTTCAAGTACGCCTTGAGATCATTACCTCGAGCAAAAAAGATGAATATTAAAAGATATAAAAAGAAAAACAAACAATTTAACGTGGTGCGGCCCAAACTTAACCTACGTCTAAAGGGAGAGAACTTTATTAATAAACTTGATAGAAAGAGATCTAATCTTCTTCTTGATGACACAAGAGTATTTACTTTCCCCTTGTCTACGTTTAGATTATAAGAATATACTCTCTCATGCACATTCACCTTACTTCTCTCTTTATTGACTTTTTGGCTTTTTAAGGTTTTACATTATTGTTTGCCACAACTTTCTTCATCACTTCTTTTCCATATAATATAACTTAAATTTTACAATACAACTCCTATTTAGACTATGAGATGATCTTGGGCATTGGATACTTGAAAAATCTTGATCAATCCTATTAGGAGTTTATCTTCTTAGTCTAGAAGGATTCTAGACTCTTTTAATCTTTGTAAATAAATCTTCATTGAATAGGAATTGAATCCTATTCATACTTCTGATGAAAAAGAAACTCTTAATCGCCTGAAAAGAAAACTGGTTCACCTTGATTTGGTTTTTCTGCTTCAAGTCATCGTCTTCTCTAAATCAATTAGATTTTCTTAGACCATCATCCCCTCTTGAAAAACAAGACAAAATCCTAACAGTAAGCCCATGACGCTTACATCCATATCCAAAGAAGAGTTTGAAATAAAAAAGCAACATTTATTAGATATCTCTATTTTGAAAGATTTTGAAATGATGAGGGGTGGAGAGAGAGTATGATACTTATTAAAGAAGATGAAATGTTTCTTTTTTTTCTCCATTTAAGATTAGTATTCTCTGAAATCAGAGAAATACCAATGAAAGAGAGGTTTAAAAAAAAAAAAAAGCTTTTAATAATATATATTTTATAGAAATTTTATTTTTATTGCAGGTGCATAGCACGTGCCGAAAAATCTAGTTCTTATGGTCAAGTTGGAATTTTATGGGTCATTCACACCCAGTCTTGCACGGCATTTGCGTGTGTACTACTTTTCTGCAGGAAACTGACTTTTGGTTTTTTTGTTGCACACAATTTGAAATGAAAAAAATAAAGTCCTTTTCCTGCAGTGGCTACAATTTTCAGTCCATCTGGTTGAAAATTCTTAATTACGGAAAGTATAATTGAAACATTTTGAGATGGTTGCAAATTTTAGTGTTTGTCTAAAATCCACTTATCTAAATTAAAATATTTAATCTTTAAATTAAAATTTCAATGTATCAAATAAAAGTCATTATGCTTTCAAATTTTCAGTTACAGTTAGGTCGGGTTTGGTTGCAAGGAAGTGGGCGGAAGTAAGAAAATAAGGAAGTATAATTGCTCACCTCCCTATCTATCCAAACACCGGAAAAGAAAAATGAGAAAACAGTTTTTCCTTTTCTCTTTTCTCTTTTACACAATTACTTTCTCGCTTTCAGAGTGCTTCAGTTAATTTTATGATCATATAAATCTCATTTGTAATAAGTTGTAACTCAAAACAGTTGATTTTGTGGTCATATAAATCTCACTTGCATTCTAATTACAATCTAATTTTTATTTTTCTTAATTAATTTTTATTTTAATATTATTTTGCGGTCAATTTTGTGGTCACCTTTTTCAATTTCACTTTCACATTACCATTTAAATTATCAGAAAAGACATAACATTTTTCAAACCACACCTCCCAATAATATCCAAACGATGAAAAACTCACTAACCAATTCTCAAGTTTAAAAGGGAACTATTACTTCTTCCTCACTTCCTCCCTTCCATCTTCCGCCCTGAACCAAACAACCCCTAATTAGTTTCATCTTATTGCGATGAATTCATGAATGGTAGTATGTAATTTTCATCTACTAATAATATGAGAGCATCACTCCTGCATTGATATGTAGGATTGGCTCTCTTATAATAGTATAAGAGATTCAAAGTCTTTAAAGCTTTGTACCTCTTAAATCTAACATTTTATTCACGTGTCAACACAGGATTACTCCTCTTGTAATATGTGTGAATCGAATCCATGCATCAGTGTTTGAGATAGTAAAGATTTATGCTAGTTTCATAACACGAATTAGTCAAAAGTATATTGCATGTTCTCTTTTGTAATCTAGATGAACGGTTCTTGTGTTTACATCTCCCAAACAAAAACAATATGCCTCTCTCTCTCTCTCTAAAGAGAAAGCAGTCTTAATTAGTGCTCTCAACTATCAAATAAAATCATGCATGGCATCTTTTAGATGCCCAAGTCTCAAAGCCTCTTTAGACCTTGAAGGCAACAATTAAGGTCTCTTTGGAATTTAAAAGCATAACAAATGATTCATTCTTCTTTTAGCTTCATCGGTTTTTAACCTACTGCCTAAAAAAATGCATTATGTATGAGTTTGGCACATATACATCGTACATAACAATTCTCTGCGTGAAAATGTTTCTAACTCAAAATACGCTCATGAATACGATTTGTGGAGTCTACTTCCGTATGCATGTCGGTCTCACGTGTACAAAAATCGTGAACAGTTTGGCTGCCTGCAAGTGGCCGCTAGTGACCGTAAGTCTTCAATAGTAAGCGTGAGACTCTTTTATAATTACAAATTAGATTTGTGTAAGTAAGTTTTTAAGTGTTTGATTAGTAATGCGAAAGTATAAGTGAGAGAGTATATTATCACTTACAGTTTTTTGGTAGAACTGTTAAGTAAACGAGAATTCAATTGTGTTGTTAGGTTGTGAGTTTGCAAGTAATTAAATAATATTAATATAAGAATTAAAAAAATATTCTAATTATTAAAAATATTAATCTAATAATATACAAAAAATCTAAAAATTTAAAAATGTTAATCTGCTAATAAAAATATTACTATAATAAAAAAATTAATCTTATAATAAAGTATATTTATCTAATAATAAAAACTTTATTCTAATAATAAAGATTAATGTAATAATAAAAAATTAATCTGATAATTAAAAAATAATCTATTAGTTAAAACAATACTCTAATAATTTAAAAGTATAATAAAAAAAATCTACTAATAAAAAATATTAATCTACTAATTGAAAAAAATAAAAAAATATCAATCAAATAATAAAAAACTTAAATCCATAATAAAAATGAGTAATCTAATAAAAAATAATCTATTAATTAAAAAAATTAATCTATTAATAAAAATATTAATCTAATAATAAAAAATATTTCGCTAAATCCACCTACTTTTCTTCATAGTTTGAAAAAAAAAAACAAAACGTCATAATTTGATCCACTGACTACGCAGAAAAAAATTGATTTCTCCCCCTCACCACTTGTTTATATATTTTTATTTACTATTTATTCTTTACTATTGCACCTGACGTTGCTCACCCATCAACTTTAACACTAACGCAGAGTAATTCCCTAATCTACCGGGCGGTCAGGTGATCATGGGGGATGGATGGGGAGCGAGGAGCTCCCCTCCTGGGGTCAGGGTCAGAGCCCCTGGATTTTTTTTTTGGATTGATTTTTTTACAAAGCTCGTTTGTTCGTGCTCACGATGATCTCTGTGAGGACTGACTGAGAATAGGACATTTTGTGAGGACAGTAATTATGGTCACAGCCCTCTTAAAGACTCTAATATAAGACATTTTTGAAAATACTGCGATCATGGTCGTAATCATATAAACACACAGAAACAGGACATTTTTGTGAGAACTGCGAATAAAGTGCATTTTATGAGGACTGCGATCATGATCGCAATCTTTAGAAATAGGGCTGCGATCATTTTGTGATGACTGCGATCATGATTGTATTCCTCAGAAATAAGATATTTTTGTTGGGATTGCGATCATAATCGCAGTCCTCTATACTGTGATGATTTTGTGAGGACTGTGATCATAGTCGCAGTTCTCAGAAATAGGACATTTTCGAAGCGGTCCTTTTTTTTGAAGCGATCACTCAAGGACTTTTTCGTCTTTCGTCGTTAATGAGCGCCTCAGCGCTTGACACGTGGGCGCATATCTTTATTTTAAAAAAAGAGATGGGTGAAGCGAACAAAGTTACGAAGCTGAGTTTTTTTCCCTAATTACGGTTCGACATAGGGAATGTAGCGAAATTTCCCATAAAAAATATAAACTAATAATATAAAAGATTAATCTAATAGTTAAAATAATAATCTAATAATAAAAAACTTTAACCTAATAACAAAAAATTAATCTACTAGCTAACAAATTTAATTAAAAATATTAATATAATAATAATCAAGTGCAAGTGAGCCACAAAATTAATCGTTTGATTTGCAAGTGAGCTTTGCAAGTGCAAGTGAGTTCACAAGTGCGAGGCAAAATTACATGTTTGGCCTGCAAGTGAGTTTTGCAAATGTAAATTGCAACCAAACACTTTGAATTTTTTTTTTTTCTTCCTTTCTTTTTGCTGTGACTTGCACTTGCAGCAACCAAACAAGCGCTAAATTTGAGTAAAAAAATATCTGAGTCAGAATAACATCATTCTACTTCTTCTTCTTCTTCTAAGTTTTAGTGCCAGGATTCAAGAGTCAAGAAGTACTTTGAAAATGGGTCCTCCTTGTCAACCAATTTGTGGCGTGCTTGACGATTGGTCTTTGCAACAGGCCAAGAAATTGACACGCATCAAAAATTCACCACCAAAATGTGCCGTGGATGGCGTCAAACTAGTTGGAGAGAGTTTGTGAGTCTGAATGAGAAGACTAGTGTTTAGAACCAAGTCTATTTCCAACTTCCAAGTCTCTTGAGTCCATATCTCTATAAATACTTCCTTGATTAATACACTAGCAAACCATTCCACAAGAGGAGAAGCAAAACATACCCCAGAATCAATGGCTTCACCCTTTGTCTTCTTGGCTCTTGCTCTCGTCTTCTCTACATCTGCTGCTCTTGGTAAGTTCCCTGCAATCATAATTTCATATATTGATCGGCACCGTTATATATCACTAATATCGTATCGGGTTTTGAGGTACCAGACACGATATTAGCCATATAATATCGATCAACATCGGTGTTGATATTGTCAGCATGTTTTGATACTGATGATATTGATATTAAAAACTATTAGCTAGTACGGGTAGTGATATTGAAATTTTAAACCACGTCTAAAATCATTCAGTTTATTATCGTTCTGTATTCCAACTATCTTTTTTTACTCATTTTTAGGAGAGATCGTGTGTGAGCGGCTGGACCAAAGCTCGTGCGCATTTGCTGTCTCGTCGTCAGGCATGCGGTGTGTGCTCGAAAAGCGAGTCCAAAGGAGAGGGCAGGAGAAGCATGTGTGTCGTACCTCGGGGATCGAGGCAGTGAGGTACAGGGATTCGGTCGAGACCGACGAGTGCGTCGAAGATTGTGGGCTCGACCGGAATTCCCTCGGTATCTCTTCAGATTCACTGTTAGAGTCCCGATTTACAGAGAAGCTATGCTCTGCACAATGTTCGTCCGGGTGTCCTAACATCATTGATCTCTACTTCAATCTGGCAGCTGCAGAAGGTACATTTATTTGTTGTCCCAATTGTACTACAGTCTCTTCTTGATGCTACTTTCGTCCGTCTATTTTTTTCATACACAAAAAGAAAAAGCAATACTTCAATCCTAGTACAATAAACATTTCTTTTGTGAAAAATAGAAAATTGATGTCAGTTTTGTTACTGTTAACAGGGGTGTTCCTTCCAAGCTATGCGAAGCGCAACGGGCAAATCCTCGCCGTGCCATGGCCGAGATTCGAAGCTCCGGCGTGGCATTTGCCGCTGCCGGAACGACACAGGGTGCAGTGGTGTCCGCCGCCGGAGGGCCTCAGGCAACTCCTCCATCTCCATCCCCCGTGTAATGCAAATGGAATGCATATGAAGATGTAACACCAAGTTATCATGTCTCATGGTGTGTTTTACTGTTAGCTTAGTTATGTAATGGTGTGGTTCATGGTGGGAGTCATCATAATTTCATGGGGGAAATGAAGTGTGTTAATGGAGTTTGTGGAGTAGACAGAGGTGAATGTATGTGAAGATGAAGGAGAATGTTTATGTGAACTACTTGAGAGAGGACAAAGGATGAAAAATGTTCTCCACTTGTTTGTGTGCCAACATTTGGTAAATGTGAATTTTGAAAGGAAGTTACCTGTTCAAAACATTACTTTAAAAAAAGTTTTCATGGTGTTTAAAAGTTTGACGGTTATCTTATGTTCTCTTTTGATGATTGATTTATTTGAATACCTACGCTATTTTTCAAACAGGGTCAACAATCTGTATATATTTTTGGCTCAAAGGAGCTCCTCTAATCTCTAATGAAATTGATCGAGACAACAATTCACACACTGTTTTCAGTGATGGGTCTGTTTGACTGAAAAAGTCTAATTTGAATTTTAGACAAAATCATAAATCCAAGTGGAAAAGCTCAGTATGCACCCTTGTCAGTTTTCTTTTGTTTTCCTCTCTATAGAGTAAAAGTGCAGGGTTGCATAGAGACAAATTTTCCCTTTTATTTTTTGTCAACCAAACGCATATGTCAAAGAAAAGAAAGGTGGGTCCACAAATTCAGAGAAAATGATCACTTCCAGCTTATTTTCTGTTTCAGGCTTATTTGGTTTGTTGCAAGTAGGAGAAAAATGTGTAAGTGGGAAATGAGAAGAAAAATGTGAGAAAAAAACAGGAAATTGAGACTGCACAAGTAAGTTTCTAATGTTTGATTGTAATGTGAAAGCGTAAGTGAAAAATATATTATATTTTCCGGTGATTGGTTAGTAATGCGGAAGTGAAAGTGAAAAAATTGAGCACAAAGTTACCACAATATAATATTAAAATAAATATTAATTATGAAGTTTTTTTAGGGATTGTAGCTAAACTGCAAATGAAATTTGCATGAGTACAAAATTAACTTTTTTGAGCTACAGCTTATTCAAATGAGATATACATGACAACAAAATTAACTATAACATCTTGCAAGAAAAAAATGATAGCTTAAAAAGGAGATGTACAAGGGAAAAAAAAGAGAGAGAGGTTTTTCATTTTCCTTTTTCGGTTCCAAACAGTCACTGTAATTGAGAAATGAGTATTCTCACTTCCGCTCCAAGCTAAACACGCTCCGAAAAACAGCCCCTAAAGTCAATGGCAGCTGGTGCTTAATTTTTGCTCCTGTTACCTGTCTCCTGTTTGGTTAAGGGTGGAAGTGAGGAAGTGATAATAGTTCCCTTTGGAACTTGAGAATTGGTTAGTAAGTTTTCTGGTGTTTGGATGTTGTTGGGAAGTGTAGTGTGAAAAATGTTATGTCTTTTCCGGTGTTTGGATGGTAATGTGGAAGTGAAAGTGGAAAAGTTGACCACAAAGTTGACTGCAAAATAATATTAAAATAAAAATAAAAATGGACTGTAATTAGAATGCAAGTGAAATTTACATGATCAAAAAATTAACTGTTTTGCGTTACAACGTATTACAAATGAGATTTACATGACTACAAAATTAACTGTAGCACTCTGGAAGTGAGGAAATGGTTGTGTAAAAGAGAGAATAGAAAAAGAAAATGGGTTTTCTTATTTTCCCTTTCCGGTGTTTGGATAGATAAGGAAGTGATCAATTATACTTCCTCATTTCCTTACTTCCGCCCACTTCCTTCAAACCAAACACCCAAAGAAAAGGAGGCTGTAGAAATTTAGGTGCTCAATCCCATGACTTAATTTGAAAGGAGGCATTTGCTTTCTTTTGCTCCCAAAGACACAGTGAGAAAACCAAAAGAAGAAGAAGAAAGAAGCAAAAGGTTTCGAGGTTTCTCCACTGAAGAAAAATCGGGACTTTACTGTTATGAAGCTTAATGCTATTTTCATCAAAGGGGCTTAACTCTAAAACTAATTTCAGACCGTTTTTTCAAAAAAAAAAAAACGTAAAGAAAAGAAAAAAAAGTCCAATCCAGAATTTTAGGTCCAACCCTAATCATCCGATGTAATCTGATGATACCAATGAATTAAAAAAATATGATACCTGTGAATTATAAAAAAACAAAACGAATTCTTGTATAAAAAATAAGTGGAAAAATTAGTTTTTTTTTGTCGGGGGTAATGTAGGCCGTAGGCTTGTGCAAGCGGAATTTAAATCCAAAACTTCTTTCTGACTGTAAAGAGATTTTATTACTGTACTACAATGACACATGCTGGAAAAAATTAGTTTAGAAACTTTAAAACAGGACCCAAAATGTCAGGGCCCACGAGAATTTGTAACACGTTACATGCCTACTTCGAAAGGGCCATGCCTGATATCAAATTAGATGCCTATTTTATGTCGTGCGCAGACAACAACTTCTCTGAGGAATCCACCAATCAGGCGGAGACTGATGCAGACGGAGATGTAACCAACATGACAAGAACATAGAACAATAGAGAAAAGCAATCAACACAGTATTTAACGAGGTTCAGCAACGTGCTTAGCTCCTCGGGGCAAGGGAGAGAGACATTTTATTGATTCAATAATCAATACAAACTAATATAGAGGGATACTTGAGGGAACTTTTAGGGATACAATATATAAGGGCTCTAACCCTTATTTATAGTCACAGAATCCCAGGGTTTTAGGAAACCCTGATTGGATTCGACCCCAAACAGGAAAGGAGTCCGAATCCAGAAAGGACAGGCAAAACGCGTTTGTCGGTTGACCGGCCTCGGTCGACCCTGTGCCCGGTCGACCGGCACCAACAGAAAGCAAACATGTTTAAGTCAGTTGACAGGGACCGGTCGACCGCTCTTTTGCTGTGCACGCCGGTCGACCGTGCGGTCGACCGGCACCTGTCCTGGTCTGTTGCAATGCGTCGTTCGCTTCCTTTGTCTTCCGATCTTTGTGCTACCTTCCTCTATATCCTTTATCTCCTATCTCCCTATAATTCTTCACCTCGGTGAAGATTTTTCAAATCTGAGTCGAATTTCAACGAACTCCAATATGTCACCTGGCGAAATCGACACACGACCTCAGCTTGAGTGTTCCGAACGAAATCGACACACGATCTCAGCGAAATCGACACACGATCTCGACTTGGCCAACATACGAAACATGTTCCTTTAAACAAATCGTCAGCACACGTACAATTGATTTCTATTGTCCCACTAGATCAAAACTGAGTTTGTCTTTACCACTTGCAACTCTCACCAAACTCCAATATCAATTGCAAGCTTCCAACTTCAGTTTAGCTATCCAACCAGAATGCACCATACATGCGTTCCCATCACTTCACCTTAGGAGAAATACCATATGAGCCGACCAACGTACGTATCTCTCACTCAGCAACTTCATGACCTCACGAAGAACTCATCATGAGCCAACACTGACTCTCCAATTGACTGGCTCCCTCCAGTCTACATGCTTTCAGCTGACGGTCCAACCAAGTCTGAGTAGAGCACACCAACACTATCATCAGCTTTAACAAACTGGATGCACACCCCTCGTATGTAAGTTTAACTATCTTCTCACTAGAAGATCAACTGTTCATCGAGATCACAATGCTTCACCTCTACGTGAAGTCCAACTCTTCACCTCTACATGAAGTCTCAATCAACTTCTCGAGAACCCAAATAGCTCCATACGGTTTGCATCACCAAATGTGGTTGCGCCTTTACAGCTGCCTACGTACCTTGCCTAAATGATCAAGCCAACCGTAGTTCATTTAAATGAGCTCCATCAAGCTCAAGCACGTGTGATGGAATCTTCAGCAACGAGCCTATCTGGCTGAGTTATATGAACCTCCTCACTACCGTCATGGAGAGCAACAGCCTTCAACTTGAGCTTGTCGCGGTTACAAGCTTGAGATTTATGCTTCTTCACCCACTTTCGTGGTTTTATCTTGGTTCATATGACTGCAAACAATTCGACATTCTCATCAATGTCTTCAACCTGTTCAGTATTAACCCTGGCTACATGATCTCCACCCGGTGTCACATCCGGTGAAGTCTTCATTGATACCGAACCAACTGGAAATGGTAGAGTAGCATTAACCTCCACCCGCTGTGATACTTCCTTGGTCTCCATCCTCTCCACCTGCTGAGAGACAGTGGACTTCGTCACTGAAGTCTCAACAAATGTGGCATGCCGACTCAACACGATCTTCTTATTTTCGGGGTCCCATAACCTGTAGCATTTTATATTTTTCTTGACACCCAAAATACAAACTTCTTTACTCGCGAATTCACCATGCTATCTTTGGTACGAAAGTAGACCGGACTTTCAAATTCTCGCAGCAAACCATGACCTTAAGTAGCTTTCCCAGACTAAATTTTCAATAGAGTTTTACCTCCTATCGCAGTCGATGACATACCATTTATGAGATGGTTAGTATACACAATCGCCTCAGCCTAAAACGATTTGTCTAATCGTGCATTATACAACAACCACCGAATCTTCTCCAGTAAGGAACGGTTTACCTCCTTAGCCAACCCATGTATACCTTCTATGAAGTGAGTACCAATACCAGTGTTCTGGCAAAATCGTAGGAATTGGTTCATGTATTTTTCAACATTACCAATCTGTAACTCCTTGATCTTCCTACCTGTCTGCTTCTCCATTATTCCTTTTCACTTCACCAACAAATTTAGGGCTTCACACCTTTGTCTCATGTGATATATCTAACAATGCCTAGATAAATTATCAATAAAAGAGACAAAATACCTGTGACCTCCAAGCGATGCAGTCTTAACAGGTCCCCAAACGCTTACGTGAACACAATCAAGAAGACCTTCTGAGCGGTGAGTACTGGTGCTGAATTTTATCTTCTTCTTGTTCAGAACGCTGTGTTCATCCACCAAGTTGTAGGTAGTAGCACCTTCCAACGATCCCTTCTTTGCTGGAGCTTGCAAAGATTTTTCACCTTCATGTCCGACCTTCATCTGCCAGACTTGCATGCAAACATTATCTGAAGAAATAGAAGTCTCCACCTGACCTGTAACCGTACTACCCTTCAAGTAGTAGAGATTGTTCCGACGGATGCCCTTCATCATCACCATTGAGCTTTTGGTCATCTTAAGAACACCATCTCGTATAGATACCACAAGACTCAACGCTTTCAAAGTACCAACAGAGATAAGATTCCTTTTGAGTTGAGATACATACGTCACTTCCTTTAATTCTCATGCTATCTCATCAAATATCTTGATACGGACTGTACTCATCCCTTCCACATTACACGGATGATCATCACCCATGACCGTGAAGCATCCATCTAGCTTCTCAAAGTTAGAAAATCAGGTCTTGTTCGGACACACATAATAGGTAACTCCGGTGTCTAAGATCCACTCAGCATTATCTGAGTAACTAACAGTAGGAGTAGTAACAGAAAGAGAGAATACTGATGAGTCTGAATTCGATCCATCCGCCTGTGAAGTACTGGCATGAGCACTTACCACCTTTGCGAAATTTGCCTCGGTCATAGGCTCCTTCTTCTTATCTCTGGCCTTCAGGCAATTAACTTTTCATTTCCCTAGCTCCTTGCATAAGGCGCACTGATTCCTCTTCAGATCTCTGAAGTCTGTTCTGAATTTTGATCTTCCCTGATCACCTCTTCCCTTCCTATTGGAATCCTGCCTCTTACTGTCAATGCATCTGCTGATGTGCTCCCTGAAGAAGACAGCCTATCCTGTCTCCTTACTTTATAACTCACAAGAGTAGTAGACGCCTCATTGTAGTCAAGGAATTTTCTTCCATTGATCAATGTAAGAGTAAAGGTCCGATACTCTTCTTGAGAAAGAGAATTCAATAGAATTACCGCCTTATCCTCTTCATCGATCTCCACATTCACATTAACTAGATCTGTATGTACTATTCATGTGTTCGTTGATGAAGCATCCTCTTTGCATCTGGAAACGATAAAGGTTACTCTTCAACTACAATCGCGATTCGACGCTTTTCGTCAGATACTTCTTCTCCAGGATCTCCCACAACTATCTCGCAGATGTTTCGTACAACACATGATACTGTTCGCCCAAAGGCCTTCCACCCTAGTTTTGATGATGATTAACTCATGTAGTTATGTTTACTAATAATCTTGTGATTTTAGTTTCAGATCTTATAACAAGATATTAGTTGGTGATTGCTTCAAAAAGAGGAGTTTAGAAGCTTTCACATGGTGATTCCGGTGCCCGAGCTTCAAGATTACTCATTTGCACTCAGTGGATCACGGTTTGGGATCGAGTCTACTTGAAGATTGAAGATCGTCAAGAAGACTTAGGTATCCTAGTTTAGTGTTTAGTGTGTTTAGATCCATTTGTAAAGCTTAGAATAGTTGATATGCTTAAGTACACAACACACACAAGTTTTATGTTTGGATATTGGTTTTTCGGTTTTTAGTTTAACCGATATTTGTTTTCATGAATAGATTGATCAAAACAAGTTTAAATGGTTTATATGTATAATAGATGTATTCTAGTTATACATGCATGCTTAAACTTCCTATACAAACTTATTTTGACTTTCCTATTCATGTATAGAAAAATCCAAATTTGATAAAAATACATGTTTTGATTTTTGGTAAAAATGATAAGACACAAAAATAGTTTCATATGCTTGATATTTGAGCTAAAATTTTTATCACATGTTTACATATCAATGCAAAATGATAAAAACATTTTTGGATATTTTTACAAGACTTAAAAGAATTTTTAGAAATAAAAAAACTTATATTTTTCTGCCCTGAACAGTGTCTGTCAGGCCAGGTCGGCCGACCGCATGGGTCGACCGAACCATAGGCCGGTCGACCCATACGGTCGACCGACGTGCACAGAACCGTGCACGTCTAGCACGCATTGGGACGGTCGGCCGGCGGCCGACCGGACCAGAGAGCTCTGCTCTCTGTTTATTTGGGTCGACCTGGCGGTCGATCGGGTTGCCCCAACGGTCACATTTCTGACCGTTGGCGGTCGGCCGGGCCGGCCGACCGGTAGCCTGTCAGGCTGCCAGATCAGCCTAACGGCTAGTTTTTGTTTTGGGGTTATAAATACCTCATCTCTTTAAGGTTTTATCTAAGATTTTCAATAGCAAAAATTTCCTATTCTCTGGTTTTAAAAATAAGTTTTTAAAGTGTTTTAGAGCCTCATAGATTTCATCTTTATTATTTTCAAGGGTTTGAAAAATTCAAAGAAAAATAGGTTTTTTGGATATTGCTTTAGATCTTCATTTCTATCATATTGCAAGTGTTTTCCCAAGGATTTTTCTTTGTTATTTGATTTTCAAAACACATTGATTTTCACACTTGAGCTATCACCTATCCTATTCTATTAGGATCTTGTTTTTGTGGAAAAGAGAAAAGAAAGAGAGATTGAGTTTGTGGTCTTTGGAACCACTTGTTGTACACCCTTACTCTTGTTTGTATCCCTCTTTGGTAGAGGTGATCGGGTGATTGGTTTGCTCCCTCTTTGGTAGAGGTTGAGGCTTGTGGTTTGTATCCCTCAAGTGTGAGGTGGATTGGTTGTTGTTTGGCTAAGGGCCTACCCCTCTTGTGTGAGGTGGTGTTTGTATTGAGAGAGGAGTTTGGTACTCCTAGTGTTGTAACAAATCCTCTTCGGTAGAGGTTCCCTCGGTGGGAGATAGTGGATTGGAAATCCTTCACGGTGGTGAAGGCGGGGATGTAGAGCTAGGAGCTCGAACCTCGAAACATATCTTGGCCTTTGCGTTTGATCCATTGTCTCTCTAACTCTCTATCTCTATTTGTGTTGTGCATAGCATCTTTCATATCTTCATATCATTTATTGCTTGTGTTGCCTTGCATATATTCATATTGCTTATTCATCTTATATGCTTGGTTGTTTGTCTGTGCCTCACTTGTACTTAACCATAAGAGTTTCATATAGCACCTCAACCCATTAAAGGGGAATCAAGAGGAGTTAGTCCAGAGCCCTTCACGGGGAATTCGGCTACACTTGTGTGTTGTACTAAGTGTGATTGCAAAATTTGCATTAGCTTCCGCATTAGCGCATTTAGTTTCTAGATTAGCATTATCACCTATTCACCCCCCTCTAGGTGATTTACAATTGGCATCAGGGCACCTTCAGATACTTGATGTCTTATGTCAAATAAGACCTGATCAAGCCACAAGCTGTACAGCTCATCTTGTCCCAATCTTCTTCAGTTGTTGATGCGTGCTTCTTCTCCAATCGTAAAGTGTCTTTGAGGTTTGATGCCGTCAGCGCGTCTATACCTCACACCTGCACATACCGAAACTATTCTTGCCGTCGAACTTCACCACATCAATTCTCAACCAATGTGGATTCATGAATTTTCCCGACGATGTACTCTCTCCAGCCATCTTCTCAACTAATTCCTCAAAGTAATGCAGAAACAAACGGAGTTAGATAAAACAAACTAGATAAAGATAGGATCTTCACCTCCACGCGAAACTCTCAAAGAGTTTCCGAAGCAATCTACTCCTCCAAATTGATTCCTCGAGCAATCTACACGCTGTTTTGAGATCGACACACGATCTCACAAACAGTCCCAACGCTGCTTCGAGATCGACACACGATCTCCGCCAAATAACAACTGATGCCTTTGGAATCAACACACGATCCCACGATGAACCTGGGATGCTCTGATACTACTTATTGTGCGCAGGACAACAACCTCTCTGAGGAATCCACCAACCAAGCAGCGACCGATGCAACCGAGATGTAACCAACACGACAAGAACAGAGAACAATAGGAAAGCAATCAACACAGTATTTAACGAGGTTCGGCAATGTGCCTACGTCCTTGGGGCAAGGAAGAGAGAGTTTTATTGATTCAACATTCAATACAAACTAATACAGAGAGATACTTGAGGGACTTTCAGGGATACAATACATGAGGGCTCTATGCCTTATTTATAGCCACAGAATCCCAGGGTTTTAGGAAACCCTGATTGGATTTGACCCCAAATAGGAAAGGAGTCTGAATCCAGAAAGGACATCCAAAACGCGTCTGTCAGTCGACCGGCCGGTCGACCGATACCAACAGAAGCAGACATGTTTCATTCGGTTGACCTGGGCCGGTCGACCGCTCTTTTACTGTGCAGGTCGATCGACCGTGCGGTCGACTGGGACCTGTCCTGATCTGTTGCAATGTGCCGTTCGCTTCCTTTGTCTTCCGATCTTTGTGCTATCTTCCTCTATCTCTTCTCTCCCTACATTTTAAATGTTGTTCTGTAATATTAGTGAATGATATGCCTCTTATAAAACTTACAAGTTTCAATACAGTATCGCCTCTTTCACGAGTGCGATTATTTGGAAACAAAGAAGTAATAAGTAGAAACACTTAGTAAGTAGAAATACAAAATTAATTAGTAGAAACACTTGGACTCACTCATTTTTTGTCAGCCTATCCAAAATGCCCCCCTTTCTTCCTCCTCTTCCTCCGCACCGACCCCTCCCCCTACCCTGCCCTCTCGCCCGCCTCCCCCTCCCATCCTCCGCCAAGACCCCTCCCCTGCACCTTTCCCCTCCACTGCACTTCCTCCTCCGCCTCTCCCTCCCCCCTCTTCCCCTCCCCCTCTAGCCAAACATAGTTAGGGGAGAGGGAGGGGAGGCAGAGGTGGGTGGGCGGGAAAGAATGGAGACGGAGGGGAAGAGGGGAATCGGGCGGGGTAGAGGAAGAGGTGGGATGAGAGGAAGAGGGAAGAAAATGATACTTTGTTCATTTTACGTAAGGGTAAAATTGTCAAAAAAAAATAATGACAGTCTAGTATTTTTTTTGTTTCTTTCTACCCCAAAAAGTGATGAAGGCACCCTACCTTCCCAAAAAATCAAAAAAAAAAAAAATCTCAAAATGCCCTCTTCTTCTCCTCCTCCTCTCCCTCCCATGCCTCCCCTCGCCGACGAACACTCCCTCAAGCGAACCCCCTCCCCTTCCTCCTCCCCCCATCTCCCCCCCATCACCCCCTTCCCCCGACCTCTGCCCCGGTCTGTTCGGCCAGAGCATGGGGCGAAGATTGGGGGGAGGGGAGAAAGGGGAGGGGAGATCCGGGGGAGGGAGGGGGAGATAGGGAGGTCAGTGGGGGGAGAAGGGGGCGGGGGAGATAGGGAGGTCAGTGGGGGAGGAGGAGAAGAAGGGGGAGGTGGGGAGATCGGTGGGGGATGAGGGGGCGCCTGGGGAGGCCGGGGAGAGGGGGGGAGTGCCAAAGAGTGAGGGTAGCCGGAGTTGAAGGAGGGAGATTAAAAGAGGGAGAAAGAAGGGGCATTTTGGACACCACAGATGAAATGGTCACACAAAAAAATAATGACACACTTGTAAATTTTTGACGTGGCAATACCTTTATTTACAATTAAACGAACCCCACTTTCGCGACGGAAGCAAGCTCGACGACTCTAGGGTTTTACACAGAGTGAGGGAAATGTCGAAGAAGAATAATTTAGCGTAGAGGAGAAGGCAATACGAGTTTGAGCTTCAAAGTAATCTAATCGTTGAATTTACCTCTAATTTTGTGAAAGAGATTGTGTCTTTGCTGTGATTTATGTGTAATCTTGTGTTCTTTCTGCGAAATTTGCAGAGGAGAAAGAAGAGAAGGAGAAGAAGGCAAAGAAGCTTCAGGCGAGGAGATCCAAGATGAAGGTGAAATCATCTCTCTACCTCTTTCTGTAATCAAAATTTTCTTTTTTCAATTTATACCAGTGCTTGATTTCATGGATTAGTTAGAGCAATATCGAATTCACAGTTAGGTCAACAAAACACTTGATAGGAGGTATGAATGTGTCAGTTTCACGCAAAAAAAAATAAAAAGGAAATGGAAAAAAGTTAGGATTTTGTGAAGTTGGCTGTGTGAATAAGAACGATCCGTTAGAGAATAACAATTAATGTGGATGATTCAGTAATGACTAAATCAGAAATAATCAAAATTGACAAGCTCTAAATCTACAGCATAAACAAATAACAGTGACAAGCATGCCAAACAAGAAGAAATTAGGAATTAATGTTAAAAAGAAATAAAAGCTATAATAACCATAAGGAAAAATTAATCCACGAGTGAAAGTCCAAGAAGCAAGGACCACAAGTTCAAGAACAAAACACTGAGCAGCAAAAGAATTGTTGTTCATTGTTTAGTGATGTTGGAGAAACTGAGAAAAGGGGACAAAAGATGATAAATATGCTGGCATTCTTATTTATTTGCCATTTGAGATGTAATAAGAGCTGGATTCACACTATTTTTTACATTCTTAAATCTTAATTAGTGTTAAATGAGGAACCAACGGGTGGGGTTAAATGAGGAACCAACGGGTTAGCCCACTGGTAATACCCTTCCCTCTCAAGGGGGAGGTTCCAAGTTCAATCCCCATAGTTGTCGAACGAGAGATTTCATTTAGGTAATTAGTGATGGGTGTATGTAGGCTGGAGAGCAACCCGCTATCCTATTTCTCAGATAAAAGAAAAAAATAGTGTTAAAATGTACCATCTTATTTGTAATGTATTAAGAAACAATTGCAATAAAAAAATTGGAAGTTGTTGGGTTGGTAATAATAATCAAGCAATTGATTCATTGAAAAAGTGGCATAGCCCCAGACATAATGTTGTATGTTTAAGGGGGAAAAGAAGGAAATAGGGCATGCCTTTATCATTTTAATTCAGCTTTCACTTAAGTAAAATGTTTTCAAGGATATGAAGTGTGATTGGCTTTGAAAGGAATGATTTTCTTTAGAATAAGGCAAAAATGAAATTTGATAGGATTTCAGTCAATATTTGGTGACTGCTAATAATACCTAGGAGGAAAATAAGTAAGATAAACAGGTTTAGAAGACAATAGATGCCACGTAATGCCCAGGAAGGCACCTTGCTGCCTAATTGGTGCCTAAGCACTCCTTAGGGATGGTGGGAATGAATAAATAAATAAATTGAGGATGTAGAAGAGAAGAAAAATAAAATAGAAGGTGCATGTTACTTTTCGTGCCTCTGTATCTTCGTTGTTGTCTCCATCCTATGGTCTCACTGGCCTCCTTCTGTGCCCTTCATCGTTCGCATTTGGTGCCACTGCAGTGAGAGAGATAGGTGAAAGAGTTCAGCTTCAAGGCCTCACCCTTTCAAGAGAAGTGAGTCTGGTTCAGACCTGCTTTTTAGTAGTTAAACCTGCAAGGCACATCTCGACAATGTCTTTTACACCTATTTTTCTTCTTTTTCTTTTTTTAACCTTGCAACGCTCAGCACCTAATCACGGCGCTTAAGCCATAGGCGTGCAATATGGCGCCGCCTTGCACATATGTGGCTGCTTGTGTAGCACGAATACTTCATCAAAGGAGACGTACCCGTTTCGGATACGTTTTTAATACTTGGACACTCTGATACTTGTCTGATACTTGCAGGTTGCAATATGTGTCGGGTACTTTTCTAACATATCCTAAAAGTTGCAACTTATCCTAAACGTATTGGAGACATATTCTTGATGTACCGTGGCTATAACCATGGCTACAAAATTAAACAAAAATTAATCTAATTTTAAAAAAAATCTAATTTTGAATGAACAATTTTATGGCTTTATTACTTGTATATGCATTGCATTTGTATAACTTGTCTAGTTTATCAATAAGGATCATGCACATAGTTATTGACTTATATCATTCGAAAATATTCTAGAACATATAAAATATTGTGTTCTTTAATTGTCGTACCCTTAAAAATTCATGGTATAGATAATAAACATTAAGGAACACAGACAAGTGTAATTCAATTATTATTGTATATTTATACATATACAATAACATATTTTTATCCCATATCTATATTTGTGTATTGTGTATTACATGTGTATCTGTGTATGAACACACAAAACACAAATATATAGATACAATTTTTGCCGTATTCATGTTGTACCCGTGTCCTAGTTTTTGAAAATTAGTCGTATCCCCGTGTCAGTATCGTCTCATACATGTATTGTGTATTCGTGTTCATGCTTCATAGGTGGCCGGTTAGCCCATCTTTTGCAACACTAAGGTAAATATGAGTTGGCCTATGAGAAGTTTGATTTAGCTATACAATCTTCAAACAACTTGTAATCATGAAAAGATGCGAGTGTCAATTGAGAGCTGATACGAATGAATGCCAATTCTAGAATCAAGGTTTGAAATCTCGGTATCCATTGCAAGTTTTTGGTATCGGAATCGGTAATATCGGTCTTTTCGTCTCTCTATATCAGCAATATTGGTATCGTCTAGGTCATATCAGGTTGTATCAAAGATATTGGGCCTGAATACTGAAGATATTTCAGCTTTGGAATTCTTATCATCACTTGACTACTTTGATGAAGCAACTTGCTTTGGCAAGGAATATGGTTGGTGAATGTTTGAAATACCAATGATTGCTTGAGTAGGTTGAGGAGAATCTGAAGTGAATGCATAGACAAGGTATATGGTTAAGGGTAATGGAATTCATCCTGTTAATTAGGTATATGTTAAGGGTAATAGAATTTCTCTTGTTAATTTGGTATATGGTTAAGTGTAATATAATTCATCATGCTAATTGTGTATCACTTATCAATTACCTAGAATCTCTATGCACTTTGACTATTCTAAGCTGAAATAGACGAACATAGACAATAACTAATTGTCAAACTGAAACAATTGAAGAAACCTAAAATACAACTGATGGGAATCATTAGTTAATAGTTATTAATTTTTGGTTAGGCTCTTTCATTATTTATTTTAGGATAGGCTATATTTTTTCTCTTTATTTAGTCCCATATTGATTATGATGGGAGTTGTTTTTTTATGAGGCCTATATAAGGTCAAGACTTGCAGTTGTTTGGGTAATTAAGTTATTTTGAGAATTAAGACTTTTGCATTGCAGTTATTGCTTTGTGTATGAATCTTAGAATGGTGATGTGCTGAGTGGGAGAGCGATCTCTTTGATGTTGAAGCGAATATCAAATATTTGGCCTCTTCTTCCTCAAAACCCTAATTTCTTCCCTCTTTCCCCTTCTATCATCTCCGTTCTACATCAACAACAACAGAAAAACTAGCACTTGTTTTCACACAAATTATTGGGATTAGTTACATAAATCTTCTCTCCATTTAGATCAGTTAAGAACCACCTAATCTGTTAAAGCTGAGGAAAAAGGAAACAAAGCTAGGCTTCTATCCCTCTGTACTGTTGTAGGCTGCATGTATCCTGAAGTCTCACTTTATAATAGAAATTTGAGGAGAAAATTTCATCATCCTATTCACCTCTTATTATTGGATGACACATGATTAAAGAATTTAAAAAAAAATCCTCGAGTTTCCTTTTCTCATCCACAATAGACACTTTTTTTCTTAAATGAAAAACCCGAAAACTTGCACATGTGTGACTATTTCCTATGTATCTAGGGAGCCTAATATACAGATTACAAGACTTGTGCTGTTATTTGATAAATTTTAGTCAGTGAAATGAAAACTTTCTATGCAACCCAATAGGAAATTTATCATGCAAACAGTTAGCTCTCATCTCAATATGCATGGCATATGGCTAAACTTATCATCATTGAACTCTTGTGCCCGATTTACTTACCATATGCAGTGAAAGGACTGTGTGCCTTTTGGAGTTTGTTTCCTATAGTTACTTCTAACATGTGAGGACCCCTAATCACAATATATATGGAAGAGTGTTTATGAGCTTGTATTTGGGAATAGTGTTCAGTGTGACTTGTTGGGTAATTACCCAGAGGGGCCAGCCTATAATCACACCATGAATCATTCCAATGGATGAGCCTTACCAATGATCATGAACTCTATGCTCTAAATGGTTGTGCATCAAAAATCATGTAAATTGTATACAGTTTTCACCATTAATCAGAAGGCCTTGTTGGTTCCAAACTTCCAATATCTTCAAAAGCCATTCATTTTACATTCACTTCATGCATGGTTGAAAGATATCAAAGTTGCATAATGTTTTATAGGCAGGTTTTAAGGACATGGAGATCACAATGCAATTTGTGGATTATCCATTGAGATGGTCCATTTGTGAGATTCTAGACCGACTCTGTGGTAGTACCTTTGGACCACATTGCCATTTAGTATTATAATCATAATAGAGTTTGTAGGTAGGTTAAATTGATAAAAAGATGTTTGGTTTCCAAAGTCTTATTGACTTGATAATCGTGTTCCAAAACCAAATCCATGTTGGATGGGGAGAGTGGTTAGATAATAAGTTGCATTAGCATCAAATCAAGTTCTTGGTTGGATGCATATTTTGCCAGAGGCCTGCTAATTGGTCTTTTCATTTCTTTTATCTATGATGTTTGGCACCATATAGAGTGTTCAGGTAACATTTTGCAATCAGTTGTAAAATCCTAGTCGATTCTTTTGTCGCTTACTGGGACTGTCAACAAGTTAGGTGTCCCAATCTCTCCTATGCTCCCCCAAGAATAGCTGATTACTGCTCTGTGCTTTTAATTTTAAAATTTGAACCTGTGGGGGCCCATTGTAGAGGTGGAATTGCTGCCTGGTTTAGGTTGTTTGTGTAGTCAGCCTGAACCCTGACCATACATGATCAAGATCAGACTCAAACTGGACCACCAATCAGACGCCCTATCCTTCTTGATGAACTGATGTATTCAAGTTGGACTTTTTTGATATAAGAATTAAGGTTCTTTCTCTCAATTCTCAAAGTTCCCATCTTAGCCTCTATTAATTATTTTCCTTTCCAAATCTCTCTTCTCAGCTCTATTTTCTTCGACAATAATTGCAAATCCTAATATATGGTGATGACTGCAAAACTAATCTATGTTGACCTCCTCTTTAGCCACTGTGAGTATTGTTTGTAAAAGGCCCACTTCAGCTCCCGCTTTTGCTAGATTTGGAATAGCCCCATTCGATCACTTATTTTGCACATTAAAGACAACATGTAATTCCTTGTAGTAAATCATATAATCTACCTCTTCGTCTAGATTCCTTTGTGATCAATGAATTTGGAATGTCACTTGGTGTTGCATGAGCATAAACTGCATGACAAAAGATGATAGGTATATCTACTCACCAACTAGCCAAAAAAGTTTGACACGGACAAAGACAATATATCTGATCTAGCAAGCAATGCATTGAGAGGTAACATCTATGAACAAACATGTTCGACCTTGGACGTATGGTTATGATGAAAGAGACATTTTAAATAAATGTTTTTAAGCAGAATGTTTGACCATTTCTAGATATAGTCTCTTAATCTTGACAGCCATCAAATTGATCGAGATTTTCTTTGGCATATTCTATTGTTCTGGTACTACCCCAATTTGATAATTGTGTCTCGGATGTGCAATGATTATGCATAGTTGTAGCCCAGTCCATTTCTCTGGGAGTTACTGAGGGATGTGCAGATGAAGTGCTGGCTGGCAATGTGTCTGGTGCCAAATTGGCGTAATCCTTCGGATGTTAGGAATTAAACATAGGTAATGGAGGGTGACATAGAGAGGATTTGAAAGCGCTGTCTATTGAAGTTTGTGGATGTAAATTCTCTGCCTGCCAACAAAGATTTTTAATATCAATTGCCTCCAATTGGTTGCTGTTGCCCCTCGACATCAACTTATTTTATGTTTCTTTTGTTCTCTCCCCCCCCCCCCCCCCCCCCCCCCCCCCCACACACACACACCACACACACACCACACACACAACACAACCACCCACCCACCCACCCAAAATTGCTATTTATAGTTGATCTGTGTTTACTTTGAGATGGAAATGTTCTGACATCCTTGTTCTGCTATTTGTCACGGTCAACACTCATTATCAAAAGTTCTTCTGTTTGCATCCAGATTGATGGCAGTGATAAGAAGAAAAAGAAAAATTCAGGCGGATTTCAAGTTGGGAAAAGGAAGGTGAAGACCAAATTGTCGGCTTTGGCAAAGGCTAAAGCAGCACAAGCAATGGAGGTCGACAAATAATATAAACTGTAGTTAGGTGAATTTTCATTTCGCTTTAGCTCCTTTAGTTGCGTTGAGTGTACTAAACAGCACTGATGTTGACTGTTATGTTACGATGTCAAATTGTACGACTAAACCTTCTGCAATGTAATTTCTTTTCAGTTGAATTTGGGTGCTCTATTTTCGCCAGTGCAGATTGAATTTGTACCATTTACTGTTTCTGCTGCATTCAGGACATGAAGCAAATGCCCAACTTTTGATCAAGATAGGACATGTTTCACCTTATTCTTTTGATTGTTGTTGGAGCTCCAGAGAGTATATTAGCTCCCTTTTCTCTTGGTGTTTACACTTTTGTTTTGGGTGAAACCTGATGTAATAATGCTCTCTCTTGGTATTGTTGTATAGCTCAGATTGTCAATTTGACAATCCAATCCTGATTCTCAAATTAGATGATGGGAGTTTTTGAGCTGGTGAGTAATCAATAAGGGTCACCAAATGAAGACCCAGCCATTGTAATAACATTGTAGTTGCTATGTGGTATGAGATCATGGTTGTTACTAACACTGAAAACATTAAAAGGGTGCATGATGTGGTGTTTGATATGTCTGCTAGTTTTGTGGGGGTAATTTTCTTTTTAGGGTTACTATGTTCTGGAAGTTGCCTTGAGCAATGAGAGAATAAAATATCATTGAATAGAACATTTCATTGTGATATGTCTTGATGATTTTTGTAAGACTATTGTTCTCTGAGACACTGTCATGCATTAAGCGTTTTTAACAAGGAAAAACAATTGTTGCTTGTCTTATTCCATTATGTTAACATTAGCTAATTTTGCTTATACAAAAAAAAGGATATTTGTGATATTTGTAGAAAATTGTCTGTGGCTATAAGGTTTTGATGTCATTTTTTTTTCATACCCCATCACAAGATTAGATTTCCACAGCTATGACCACAAGATATTAGATGTTACTTCATCTATTTTGAGAGATTAGCTTTCACAACATCAAAGGTTTCACTTTCCCAGCAGTACTTGCTGCAGAAATAATGGTCCTCAAAGAAGAAACTCTCTATTGTGAATATCCTATTGGAGGAGGATAGATACCTAAAATTATCATTACATTTTTCACTTCCACTATTTTAGGATTTCTTTTTGTTATCTTAGAAACAAGCACATAAAATATTTTATTTTATATTCTACTAACTCCTCCTCTTGTCTTTGATTATGACCTAGATGTTTGAACATTGCCCATTTGATAGAAATGGTCCATGATCAGTGAATGACTTGAGGTGGGAGAGGAGGAGGAGTTCCACACACACACACACACACACACACACCCACCCCAATCCAGTTGGTGGGGATGACAATTATATCCGATGGGCATCTGATGGGCATAAGAGCAAAATGTTAAACAAGAGTGGTCCCTTGTGGCATGCGTCTGCTCCCAAAGTTTGAATCAGGCTGCAGTTGCCAACAGGGTTGATGATGACATGAAAGGAGTTGAGGCCTGGGGGCCTGCTTTGATGGTTTTAGGATAAGGAGGTGGCTGGATGCCAAAGGCCCCTGTGGAGAGGCCAGGAGATTTTGTGGGGGAGAGATCCCCCTCATCCACTTGGGACTCTCTCTCTCTGTAGGTGGGTGAGTGGGTGGGTGTTTGGGGGGGGGGGGGGGGGGGGGGTTCATATTTTGGCATTCAACGTGGGGGGGCTTGGATCATATGGACCAAACCGAACACAAACTGTTGGAATGTCTACGCCATAAAGAGAATTGTGTCGCAATACGTTACCTACTTGTAGAGAAACTTGCTTCTTCTCCAGCTCTTAAGGCTTATCAATGTGGAGGTCCGTAATGAAAACAAATATGGGGGGCTCACTGTGGGCACTACAATGACAACCTCTGCGTTAAGGAAAAGACTAGGTCAAATTTTTTGAAAGAAAAAAATACTGGTGGCTAGCAATGTTTATCAACTCATGCTGAAGCTCACTATTCTATATTTGCATGGTCCACAGAATCTAGCTCTTTGAATTAAGTGGGAACATGGGTGCAAAAAAGATTGTCATCCATTTGGACTTGAAGGATGATATTTTGAATTTCAATATGGGCTCCGATCCTATGGTCCATGTAGAATCACACGTATGTGCCTTTCACGCTAGCTGGTGACTAATGTTTTGTGTTCCGCATGGTCCACGGAATCCGAGCCCCCGGAATGCCTAGTGAGTCATGACCCCATCTCAGACCTAGTGGCCTGCATTCAATGGCTAGCATTTCCTTTTCATATGAGCTATTGGTGGGATGCATGGATCAAGGAGTACTGCAGATTCAGAATGTTCAAAGAGCAAGTTAGGAATTGATGATGCTGATGATGAACCTCAAGTAATTGCATTCATCCTTGTAGTAGTGATTAGAGAAAATTTTCAATTAAAAAAAGAAGAAAAAGGAAATCAGTAGAGTTTGGTCAACCTATTTTTGTGGACAAGAGAGTAGCAAGATCACATGAGAAACTTTGCAAGTGGACAAGCATTGGCTGTAAGCTCAAATGTTACAAGGACATAAAACATACTATGCCTGTTTTGACCTCAAACTATTTTCACATGTTCTGGCCAAGATTGTCAGCATTCACTCCATGGTATCAGTTAGTCATGAGTCAAGCTCCTTGGACTGGAAGGGGTACCATCATGTATTGTCTCATTCACTCAGTCTCAATAATGTATGCAATTTCCCACTTTCAAATGTTTGGTTTCATCAAATGTGAATTGTTTGTTTGTGTTCTTCACAAAGGGCATGTTTGTTTTTTGAAAGTGATAAAAAAGAGAGAAGAAGAGAGGAAATGGTGTCTTCTTTCTTCCAATCAAAGATGTTTGTTTTGACAGATTTGGAAGAAGGAAAAGATCACTTTTCGCTCTTCCAAATGGAAATATTGTTTGGTTTGCACATGGAACAAGGAAGAGGAGAAAGTGTGAGCACCTCAAGGTGAGATTACCCATATTATAAGAAGAGAAAGTGTTTATGTTGCTGCTCGCTCTCCTGCTGCTGCCCGCGCTTATTTCTACTGGTGATCGCTGCTACTTCTGCTGCTGCTCGCTGCTGTTGTTGCTTTCATATACGCTCTCACAAATTCCTATCAAAAAAAAAAATATCAGTGTATACACTCACCAACATTGTCATGTATAATACAATCTCACAAACAATCTAAATTACAGTCTCATGCACTTATAGACATGCAATTAGAAATAATCCAATGAGAAATATTCAAATGCACATATACACACAAACATTCTCTTATCTCACACTTGTACATAGAAATATAAAAAAATCCTATCAAGACAGTGTTAAACACATTTGAAATTCAGTTCTTATATAAGCAAGTCTTGTTTTCTACATTACAAATTCTGATTCACTGCTTATTGTACAATCTCACATCCAACATACACTCTCCATATAGTCTCAAATACAAAAAAATACACTCTCAACTACATTATGAATACTCTCTCTTATACTTTGTCATATTACAGTTTCAAACACATTCTGAAATACATAAAATATTAATGATAATAAAGAATCCTCAGTGATTGGTTACTCGTTATTTGGAGATTCTCATTTTGATAAGAATAGAGCTCATTAGGATACTACCTGTTGTTTTCCATCAGAGAGAAAACTTAAAAATATATTTAAAGAGGAATTACAAGAAAAGAAAAATTACAAGAATTCTCTTCTTAGAGTTTCTGGGAAAGTGTGTCGGTTGGAGTCTTGTCAGCGCACGATCACTTTGTCCCATTGATGATGCGAGCAATGAGTTTTCGCGTATTCTGCTAGGAATTCCTTTTCGCATGGTTCCGGAGATTCCTTGAGATTGAAAGATTAGAGTATTAGAACCCTAATTTTATTCTTGAAGGATGAGAGAATTTTTTTGAATTCTTGGAAGTTAGAGAGCAATTATCTTCTCTATTCGTGTGTCTTGCACACTCTCCACGCAATTGACATGTGGCCCTTCTTAGCATGCTAATGGGCTATTTATAGGCCTTACAGGGGTAACCGCCCTTAAAAATCAATAAAGGCTAATTAAAATAGCATTTAAAGCCTTACATGTGAGGCTAGACAGGCTCTGTGCGAGCCTGTCACAGCTTTCTGTGAATCTAAAGCAACCGTTTTGCTTTTTAAAGGGATACAACCCACTTAATTATCTTCACTTAATAGGGGACATAGTGGGGTGTAGTGTTGGCCCAAAGGCCTATCACCCTAGTTTTGATGATGATCAACTCATGAAGTTGTGTTTACTAATGATCTTGTGTTTAATTAGTGACAGATTCATTATCAAGATCTTAGTAGGTGCATAGCTCAACAAAGGATAAAATATCAAGATTTGGAGCTAGCACGGTGTGATCCAAGGAGCTTTTGGATCAAGCTTGGACCAAGTCAAGAAGATGAGAAGCCTTCAAGTGAAGACTTCATGAAGATGAAGACTTGTGTTTAGGTATAAGATTTTAGTTTGTTTTTAGTTAAAAATGTAAAGGATAAAATAGTGGTGGATTGCTCAAGTTCATATCACACACACTCTTGATTTATATGTGTTTTTATAAAAGATTTTTAGTTCTAGAAAAATATCGTTTTGTTTTTTTTTGGTGTTTCAAATATACATGTGTTTTTAACCAAAACCATTTTAGAACTCTCGGGTTTTCTCGGTCGACCGGGCGGTCGACTGTTCTGCTGATCTGCTCGACATTCTTTTAGTTTTCTAGTCATAACTTTTGATTCTTATATTCAATTAACATGATTTAAATTGCATTTTAAAGATGACTTTCAGAGCTACATTTAATATTCAATAATCATTTTCTGATTTAAATGTGAAGAATATTAAATATTGGGTTGAAGTCTGTTCTTGTTCTAAAAACAGTTTACAGTTTCTGATTTGATACCTTTTAATATTTTATTGATAACTTTCAATTCTGAATTGATATTGATTTGATTTAAGTTGCATTAGAAAGAAGACTTCAATATCTACAACTTCATCCTGTATACTTATTCCCAAATTCGAACGTTTTAGACCTCAAAACTGTGCTCCAAGTTAACCCATTGCACAAAGGGCGGTCGGCCGGGCCGGTCGACCGGGCCGGTCGACCGACGTGCACAGAACCGTGCACGTCTGGCAGTTCTGTGGGAGGTCAACTGGGCCGGTCGACCGGAACTGAGAGCAGTCCTCTCTGTTCTTCTGGGTCGACCGGGCCGGTCGACCGGAGGCTCCAACGGTCGGATTTTTGACCGTTGGCGGTCGACCGGGCGGTCGACCGGCAGGCCTGTCAGAACCCCAACGGCTAGTTTTTGACAGCCTATATATTTGGGGATTTGTGGACTGTTTTCAACAAGATTTGGAGAAGTTTTTAGAGCCAATTTTTCTCACTCTTTTCAAAAGTTTTTCTCCACAAAATAGAGAGCTAATACTTCCAATCTAAAGGGAGTTTTATTTAGAGTGTGTTAAAAGAAATTTCTTGAGTTTTTCACCATACCTTTCATCCTTGTTTTTCTCACACCACACTTGAGCTATCCATTGATTATACATCCTATAGGCGTGTTGTAGTGAGAGTGCTTTTGGTGATCAAAGTGTTTAGATCACCAAAGATCTTTTCTTGTACTTTGAGGAGACGGGCAAGTGTGCTCGTAGTTGTTTAGGGTTCGGGTGCGAACTCTTCGTGTTTAAGGTGCGGCCTCGGCGAGCTAGTGAGCTTGCGGTGTGTACGGGACTAGGGAGTCCAAGGGCTTGTAGGTGTTGCGGCACCGAGGAGAGATCCATTGGGATCTTGCATAGTGGAAATCCTTCGTGTGTCGAAGGCGGGGATGTAGAGCAAGTGTGCTCGAACCTCGAAACATACCCTTGTGTTTGCGATTGCGTTTTCTCTCTCTCTCTCCCTTACTTGTTTATATCTTGCATTCAATTATTGTTTATCTTTATATGCATGATATACTTGTGTGCTTAAATTGATATACTTGCTTGGGTTGTTTTGCTAACACTTGTATTTAACCAAGAGAGCCAACGCGGCACCTCAACCCATTCAAGGGGAATCTAGAGGAGTTTGTCCAGAGCCCTTCACGGGGAATTCGGCAACACTTTTTGGTTATACGTGGTGTTTAGTGTCAAAGATTTTATTAGGTCATAATTGTTTTAGCTTCCGCATTATTTGGCATTAAGTGACCATTCGATTAGCCTTCACCTATTCACCCCCCCTCTAGGTGAACCTTCAATTGGTATCAGAGCTAGTGCTCTTGATATTGGGTCTAACAACCTAGAGTTAAAGATCCTACTTTTAGGCTAATCACTTTTATTTGTACACACACCATGGACTTCATGTCACCACCCACCTTTGATATTCTTAACATCCAAATTTGGAAGGTTAAGATGTCATTGTACCTCAAAGCCCTAGGCATCCATGTTTTTCTTGCCATCACTAAAATGATTATTGTTTAAATGGTAAGAATAGTGAGGATAATACAAAAGCCCTACATGCTTTAAAGAATACCCTAAATGATGATTATTTATCTAGGGTTGCTAATCTTGATTTGGCTTTTGTAGTTTGGAACACCCTCCTCTTCCTTGGCGAAAATGATCAATACTATGCGGGGAGTGACTCGGATGTTGGAAGCAACACCTCCAACGTGTGCTATATGGTCCAAGGGGATAACCCCCTTGAGGTAACTACCGAATCCGAGGTAGATGATAATGACATGTCATATGAAGAGCTTTCTACATTTTGTCAATTATTGCTTGAAAAATATGACATGCTTAAGAAAGATAATAAAAATTTGAAAAAGAATTTTGATTGCATGCTAAAGGAAAAAGATTCATTAGAAACTAAGGTTGCATGCTTAGAAAAAGAAAAAGATGTTTTGAATAATGAGAATATTTCCTTGATGTCTAAATTGAATACTTTATGTGAAGGAAATAACACTTTGAAAAGTAAGATTGATTTGGTGGAAAAACAAAAAGAAATTGTTTTTCAAGAAAACACTTCTTTGAAAAAGAAAATTTTTGAAAAAGAAAAAGAAAAAGATTTTGTTTCTAAAAAGAACAAGAAAAATGATTCTATTTCTCACTACTCTTTACATGCTACCATTGATGATAGTGAGATAAGAATTTGAAAATAAAATTAATTGTTTGAGCTCAACCTTGAGCTCTTGTGCATTTAATCATAAGAGATTGGAAACCTTGTTTTCAAAGAAACAAGTTCCAAATGTTCATGCACATCATTCTCATCATGCATATTCACTTTTTGCACGCCATGATCACACACGCTCACATATGCATGCTAAGGTGTACAAATGTACACATTGTGGCCGCAAAGGCCATTTAGCAAAGTTTTGTTATGATAGGATACATCATTTAAATTTTGCTAATCATAAAAATGTTTGGGTTCCTTACAAAGCTAACCCCCAAGGACCCAAGAAAATATGGGTACCAAAACCCCCACCATTTGCTTTTGATGTAGGTGAGGGCTCTCACAAAACGTGAGAGGATCGGTGCCTTGGTAGTGGATGCACTTGGACATGATGGACATACTTTTGGGATGCATCACTATCAAGGAGCTTTGGTGGGACAACCACCATGTTAGGAGCTTTGGAGTTGGTAACAATTTCTAAACTCCTACTTTTTATGTACATGCTAGTTCATTTATCATAATCATAGCATGTTCATATTTTTGTGTGCTTCATGTGGTATTTACATGCTTAGATGTAGAATGTGTCAAACTTACTTTTATACATGTACACTTAGAGAGTATCAAATTGATTCATATACATTTACTCTTCATGCTCATTTGTCCCCACTATATGCATATGTATAGACTAGTTTTGATGATTCTCTTTTATACATATTTTGCCTATTTTTGTGCTTTACTTCATGTATATGTATTTTTAATTCAAATCTAATAAATATACATGTATACCCGTGAGTCTCTTGCCTTAATGCAAACATCATTAATAGACCCTTTTATATTTGGGATATGTATGCATATTGTTAGATTTGGATAAATCATACATATACCATGAAGATTAGTGTTTTTATGAAAAATGACTTTGTTTTGTTAAAATGTGACTTGTGATCTTTTTGAGCTTCATTGACTATTTTCATAAAAATGCTAGTTACATGATTGTTTAACACTCACACTTTTGTTAAAATCATTTTTGAGCTTTATGGACTATGAGTGCTTGAACTTTTATGTATATAGTATAATTCATGAAAAACATATGATTTCATGTTTTTAAAGGATCTTTAACTAGTTTTTCAAAAATTAATTTAAACTAGTTATTTATTCTTCTATGAGATATACATTTGATATTACTCTATGTCAATTGGTATCATTGGATCATTTCAATTGGTATCAATATGATTATTCTTTTTGTATATACTCATGTTTTGATTATATGTATGTATGCTTTCAAATTCAAGTAGTATCAATTTCTATTGGTATTATCTTTTCATACATATATGTGATTTATTTGTGCTTTAAGAGAGTGAATCATTTGTTCTTAAAAGCACAATGTATATGCTAAGCTTTAATCAACTTTCAATTGTTAATTCTTAAAGCTTATGCAATATGTTTTTATAATTGATATCAAAAAAAAAAATTATGTTTACTTGATATCTCAAAATGTGTTTTATTAAGAAAGTTCAAAATTCTGTTTTGATAAAGAAAAATTCAAAATTTTTGATTTGTATTTCCTATATGCAAGGAGAGCTTAACATCTCTCTTACATATAGATTCATGTTGAGTATATTATAAATTGAGGAGCTTGACAACTCTTCTATATATGATATACGTGTGTAGGGGGAGCTTCACATCTCCTCTTATGCATTACATAATATGTGTTATGTGAGTTAGGGCTTGTCATCCCTTCTTCATGTAATGCATATGTGTAGGGAAGCTAACTTAGCGTCTTCCTCTTTATGAATGTATATCGCATATAAATCTTTATTGATTGATTTGTATTACCCTTCTTAATCTCTTTGTTTTTGACAAAAAAAAGGGGAGAAAATTTTGTTTGATTTGATTTTACTTTGAACCTCTTTGTTGATGATTGACAAAAAGGGGGAGAAAGATTTTGAGTTTATATATACACATTTGTGTTTTTGCATATATGTTTTGTTTTGCAAATAAGAAAAAAAATTTGATGCATATTTATCTCCATCATTTGCATACATATCCATGTGCTTCATTGAATATCTATTATTTATTTAGTATGCATGAGTTAAGGGGGAGCTTCTTTGAAGCTTTACTTTAATCCATGCATATATAACTTCATGAGTTTTGTCATCATCAAAAAGGGGGAGATTGTTGGCCCAAAGGCCTATCACCCTAGTTTTGATGATGATCAACTCATGAAGTTGTGTTTACTAATGATCTTGTGTTTAATTAGTGACAGATTCATTATCAAGATCTTAGTAGGTGCATAGCTCAACAAAGGATAAAATATCAAGATTTGGAGCTAGCACGGTGTGATCCAAGGAGCTTTTGGATCAAGCTTGGACCAAGTCAAGAAGATGAGAAGACTTCAAGTGAAGACTTCAAGAAGATGAAAACTTGTGTCTAGGTATAAGATTTTAGTTTGTTTTTAGTTAAAAATGTAAATGATAGAATAGTGGTGGATTGCTCAAGTTCATATCACACACACACTCTTGATTTATATGTGTTTTCATAAAAGATTTTTAGTTCTAGAAAAATACCGTTTTGTTTTTTTTTGGTGTTTCAAATATACATGTGTTTTTAACCAAAACCATTTTAGAACTCTCGGGTTTTCTCGGTCGACCGGGCGGTCGACTGTTCTGCTGATCTACTTGACATTCTTTTAGTTTTCTAGTCATAACTTTTGATTCTTATATTCAATTAACATGATTTAAATTGCATTTTAAAGATGACCTTCAGAGCTACATTTAATATTCAATAATCATTTTCTGATTTAAATGTTAAGAATGTCAAATATTGGGTTGAAGTCTGTTCTTGTTCTAAAAACAGTTTACAGTTTCTGATTTGATACCTTTTAATATTTTATTGATAACTTTCAATTCTGAATTGATATTGATTTGATTTAAATTGCATTAGAAATAAGACTTCAATATCTACAACTTCATCCTATATACTTATTCCCAAATTCGAACGTTTTAGACCTCAAAACTGTGCTCCAAGTTAACCCATTGCACAGAGGGCGGTCGACCGGGCCGGTCGACCGACGTGCACAGAACCGTGCACGTCTGGCAGTTCTGTGGGCGGTCGACGGGGCCGGTCGACCGGAACTGAGAGCAGTGCTCTCTGTTCTTCTGGGTCGACCGGGCCGGTCGACCGGAGGCTCCAACGGTCGGATTTTTGACCGTTGGCGGTCGACCGGGCAGTCGACCGGCAGGCCTGTCAGAACCCCAACGGCTAGTTTTTGACAGCCTATATATTTGGGGATTTGTGGACTGTTTTCAACAAGATTTGGAGAAGTTTTTAGAGCCAATTTTTCCCACTCTTTTCAGAAGTTTTTCTCCACAAAATAGAGAGCTAATACTTCCAATCTAAAGGGAGTTTTATTTAGAGTGTGTTAAAAGAAATTTCTTGAGCTTTTCACCATAGCTTTCATCCTTGTTTTTCTCACACCACACTTGAGCTATCCATTGATTATACATCCTATAGGTGTGTTGTAGTGAGAGTTCTTTTGGTGATCAAAGTGTTTAGATCACCAAAGATCTCTTCTTGTACTTTGAGGAGACGGGCAAGTGTGCTCGTAGTTGTTTAGGGTTCGGGTGCGAACTCTTCGTGTTTGAGGTGCGGCCTCGGCGAGCTTGTGAGCTTGCGGTGTGTACGGGACTAGGGAGTCCGAGGGCTTGTACGTGTTGTGGCACCGAGGAGAGATCCATTGGGATCTTGCATAGTGGAAATCCTTCGTGTGTCGAAGGCGGGGATGTAGAGCAAGTGTGCTCGAACCTCAAAACATACCCTTGTGTTTGCGATTGCCTTTTCTCTCTCTCTCTCCCTTACTTGTTTATATCTTGCATTCAATTATTGTCTATCTTTATATGCATGATATACTTGTGTGCTTAAATTGATATACTTGCTTGGGTTGTTTGCTAACACTTGTATTTAACCAAGAGAGCCAACGCGGCACCTCAACCCATTCAAGGGGAATCTAGAGGAGTTTGTCCAGAGCCCTTCATGGGGAATTCGGCAACACTTTTTCGTTATACGTGGTGTTTAGTGTCAAAGATTTTATTAGGTCATAATTGTTTTAGCTTCCGCATTATTTGGCATTAAGTGACCATTAGATTAGCCTTCACCTATTCACCCCCCCTCTAGGTGAACCTTCATGTAGTTGTCTACTTAAAGTGGTTATTAACCCTACTAATTTAGTGAGGAGCTAGCCCACTAATCTCACTTAGGAATTGAAACAGTCAAAGTAACCTAAAGCATAGCATGTCGCGAGGCTAATGCTCCAAGCAGAACTAACTTGCCGCGAGACTAATGCTCCAGGCGGAGCTAACCTACTGAGAGGTTAATGCTCCAAGCTTCTTTGAAGCTAAAGAGTTAGCGGAGCTAGCCTGCTATGAGGCTAAACTCCAAGCCGTGTTATCCTGTTGCAAGGCTATCTCCAAGCTTCTGAGCGAAGCTAGCTAGTTTGGCTTAAGTTAGCTAGTTTGGTTGAGTTTGAACTGTCAGTTCAACTGTCTGCGACATGTCTTTTGAAAGTGTTGACAAATTAGACGTTACATAGATCAGTTGAAGAGCTATTTGGGATTTTGTCTTTTGAAAATGTCAACAAAACCCCTTCAAAATTTTCGTAAATTCGTAACGAGCTGGTTTAGATTTCAAAATATTTTTAATTACTTTCTGTTTGAAATAAGTATAACGCGGACTCGTCTTGTGTTTTTGCAAGCCAGGGAGCCTATCTGGCGAGGTTATGAACCTGATTAGGTTAGCCCATTGGGCTAAAATAGCCTGCCTCTGTGGCGAGGCTATTGGGCTAACTTCGCCTGCGTGGCGAGGCGATGTGTGGGCATACTAACGTCACCCATGGTACCCAATGCTATCTTTGCCTGTGAGGCTTAACTATAAAATGGCGGAGCTAGTGAACTTACTAGCTTCACTTACTGGAGTTAATTCTCCAGCTGGCGGTTCATATTTGAAGTGACAGCCTTTCTTGAAGTTGAGGAGGCTAGGCCTTGAGGTCCATAAATAGGACTGTTACAATCTTTTAGAGAAATTACTTTTTCTGTTAAAATTTCGAATACTAGACTTTCCCTTCCTTCTCTATTTTCAAAGAAGAACTAGGGTTTCACCCTCTCAGATCTTAGAACCAGATCTATGGCACCGAAGCGCGCTGAGAAAGAGATGATCGACACCTCTAAAGCGGCCGAACGCGTTCGATCGTGGAGCGGCCCATTCCAGGTTGGGATTTTTCTCTCTTATTATTTCAGAGATTTCGATCTCTTTAGGGAGTTTTCTTCCCTCCGTTGTGTTCTGGCGAATTCAGGGGGGCTCGCCTCCCGTGACGAACTTCCAGGAGTTCGCCTTCCTCAGGCGAACTCAGGGAGTTCGTCTCCCTTAAGTGAACTCATGGAGATCGACTCTCTTAAACTGAAAAGGGTTCACCCTTTCAGGCGAAGCTAGGGAGTCCGGCTCCCTCATTGAAGTTAGGGAGTCAGGCTCCCTCAACGAAGCTAGGCCTTAGCTCTCTGGGTGGGGGTAGGCCTTAGCAGCCTTGGCGAGGCCAAGCCTTAGCAGCCTATGTGCAGCTAAGATTTAGAAGCTTCTGTTTTGAAGAGGCTATGCTTCTAACATTTCATGTTTAGTTTTACATTACTAATATGCTCACTTTTCCTTGTTTTGCAGTGCACTATTCGACTGGACCACTGTAGCACCCCGTTCCTGGGATTCTTACTCATATACGTGTCCCGATTTTTTTACCGTATTATTTTAATTTTCTTTCAGTATTTTTTTTTTGGATTGTGATTACTTATGTTATTTGGTATCGGATCTGGATTCTCAGTCTTAGAGTTAGCCCTGACCTGGATCAGGAACTCGATACTAGCGTACTGCCTGATTTGACCTTTCTGATAGTCCAATTTGATCGATTTTAGTTTTAATCACTGTTTACTAATATTTTAGATTTTTCATGATTTTTTAGAATTTTTCAGAATTATTTTGCAAAATCTTCAAAATCGGTGTCGATCGGCATCGCTGACTGATTTCTGAATTTTTAGTTTTCAAAGGGAGTTAAATTTTTAGAAATAGCTTTCACATTACTTATTAGAATCTCATTTTCTATCTAAATACATTTTTTTAGGATTTTTCTAAATTTATCAAAATTTGACCGATTCTGGCGTCGACAAGTATCGCCGAAAGATTTCAGAATTTTTAATTTAAAAAATAGATTAAATTTCTTGAATCTGATTTCACCAGACATCTTAAAATAATATTTTTATTTTTGAGAATTTTTTAGAGCGATTCTGAAATAGTCAAATTTTTACCCTATTTAAATAATAATATTATTTTCCTGTCTTTTCTTTTCTTACTTTTTCTTCTCTACTCCTCTTCTTATACTCTCAGGTTATCATATTAATTTAATTATTTAATAATATAATTATTCACTAATTTTCCTATTTTTTTCCTTTTCTTTATTTTTCCTTTTCCTTTCTTTTCTTTTCTTCTCTTCTTTCTCTCTTTCTTCCCTCCCTTACTTACTCCCATACCCTGCCAACCACTGCAACCACTGTACCACCAGCAGCAGCCCCATCACCTGCAGCCCACCATCCCCCCTAATTCCTCTCCTATTCTCTCCCTCTCCTTCTCCCTTCTTTTAATCTCCTTTCTTTCTTCCTTTTCTCCTTCTCCACCTCCTCAATTTCATTTCTCCCACCATCACTCTCTCCCTCTCTTCCCTCACAACCACCGCCACCTCCATCACCAGGGCTGCCGGCGCGCCGCCCCTAGCCACCGGTGCCGCCCCCTCCTCCCACTTCCATCATCTCCAAATTCGATCTCCATTTCTCTAATTTCATCAAAACCCATCCCTCCACCACCTTCTTCTTCTCTGCAATTCACCACCAACTCCACCAATTCCTCCACTCCAACCACCCTACCACCATCTCCTCCTCCTCCTCTAATTCTCCAACACCACCATCAACCACCACAATCACCATCAACCATAACCACCACCAACACAAACAACAACAACATACAACACAACAACCAAACTCCAACCAACCACCCCCTCCCCCGGGGCCAAGGACGCGCCCCCATCTCCGGCGGCAACGCCGCCGCCCCCAGGCCGCCGGCGCCGGCCGGCCGACGGCCAAGCCCCCCACTCCCCTTCCTTTCTCTTTTTCTTTCTTTTCCTTCTTTCCTTCTTTCTTTTATTTCTTTCCTTTTTCTTCTTTCCACTTTTACCCCCCTCTTTAATCCCCTAATTACCTCTCTATATTTTTCAACGTACCCCTCTCCTTTATTTTCTTTCTTTCCTTTTTTTTCTTTTTCCTCTTTTAAACATATCCAACACACACTCTCTCTCTCCTTCCTACAACTCTTTCTCTCTCTATCTCTAAGTAATCCTCTCTCTCTCCCTCCCTTATTCTCTCTAATATATATATATATATATATATATATATATATATATATATATATATATATATATAATTATATTATATGTATATATATTTTTTGGATTGGTAGCTTGTCGCACGTGTTAGCGGATTCCCGGATATTACTCGGTATTTCGTTCTGATTTTTAGGCGAGTACTTTTATTTTATTATTTCATGCCCTGTTACTACCGTTACATGCCTAACAATTACTACTGTAGTTTTTAGTACATGATACATCACTATACGAGTTAATATATGATGTTGTACTCTGTATTCTCACAGGTACTTGATATGTTATTACTTGACACCTGATACTTGACACTTGATATCTGACACGGTAGTTGACATGTTATACTTGACACCTGATATTTAACACTTGATATCTAACACCGGTACTTGACATGCTATCACTTGACGCTTGATATCTGACACCGGTACTTGACATGTTACCTGACACCTGATATATGACACTTGACATTTGACATACTATCACTTACTTCACATGCTTTCACATGGTACTAGTACACTTGACCTGATGTTGTGACACCTGACTGGTTACTATTACACCTGACACCTGTATTACTTTGCATATTCATGATTATCACTTTTAACGGGACTTGGCATAATTATTATACTGTTACCAGACATTTGATACTCCTGAACTCCTATGCTCCTGAACTCCTATATTCCTGAACCCCCGTATTCTCCTGATGCTATACTCCTGTTGATTCCCGTAATTGAATAATCATGGATATTGGATTACTGTATTCACTGTGGATACTCTATGGACATTATCACTGGGCTATATATATAATAAAGTACTCAACTTACACTGGGGTGGGGGAAACTGATGGATTCTGGTATGATGTCATATTTATAATGGTGATATATCTGAAGTGTCATGTGGGGCGCGTAATGATAAGTTCCCGTAAGTAGTAGCATGATATCTGAAGAGTCGTGTGGGGTGCGTAATGATAAGTTTCCGGAAGCAGTAGCCTGTACTCCTGAGCCTAGTCCCGGGCAGAGACGGGACCCACTATAAATATGAACCATTAGCTTTATCAGTTCCCAAATAATAACTCGTCTTATTCATAAGTGGATGTATGTGTGTCAGTAACACATACGTAAGCATATGGATTGGATGAATAACATAAGAATTTACAACCAACTGTAATAATATTAGGAACGTGTGATATTTGGTGTCTCCTTTGTTCGAGTCCTGGTACTCACATATCAGACCTGAGTGAATTCTACTAGAGTGCGAACTCTAATATGGACTATCAGTGATGTGAGGCGCTGGTAGGGAGGCGATTGAAGTATCAAACGGTACTGATTATTATTATTGAATAACTTAAAATACAACAACTTTATATTCTCCAGTTACAGTGTTATGCTCTGAGTTGACACCCTGCTTTATGACATATGATTTTTGTGGTACAATGATTACTACTGACACACTCTAGTTCTATTACTCCGAGGGTAACTCAAGTTGTATGAACTCAGATAATGGCGACATGGGATATGTGGTATATAGATGAGGGTTTCCTTATTTAGATTATGCCCTTGACGTATCAATCTCGTGAATCCATAATCTGAGCTTGTACAGCTAGTTTTGTCCATACATGTATTTATCGCATGTTTAATGTATTTATCGCATGTTTATGTGTACTTATGCTCTTGACACAGTTTTCTATGCATGCTTTCCGGTTCAAACTTATCGATATATGTGTATTTACTTGATTTCAGATTTACTATCGTTCCTTTAATTTTCTTTATGTTACTTGTCATTGCTTATACATGTATGTCTGAACCACATCACTTGATCATTTACATGTGTGACTGCCTGAGCACGCCACTTGGCTTTACTATATGTATCGCGGGTTGCATCTGACAACTCTGAATTCTCATGTCTAGATTCAGGAGCATGGACTGCGTTGACCTTACTGTAGCTGATCAGAGTGCGCAGCGGATCCTTCCGTGATGATCGGAGTGCAGCAGAAGCTTGGACATCGCCGTAGCTCTTCCTCCCAGCTCTTCTCCTGATTGGCTCCCAAGGCCCTCTTGCTGCTCGTGAGCACCTCTCAGCTTTTGATTATGTCGATCTTTTTATAAATCGTACTTTTGTATTTTTGGTGATATAATATTCCTGTAATATTGTATCACTCTCTGCGATAACCATGTACTTATACTTTTCTGTTGGGATGTATATTACCACTGTGCTTCCGCACTCTGATTCTTGCCTATACTGATGCTTAGCGTATATAGGTGATGGTATTTCCGACCTGCGTATCTACGTCGCAGTGACGTCCCCGTACCCGCGGGATCGGGGCGTCACAACCACTGAACAGCTTCTGTCGGTCCGTGCAGGGAATGGACGAGCATGTCCATTTTTGATTTGAAGGGAAGTCCTCTCTCTTCAGTGATGAAAGCACTTCAGAACGGGAAGAGTTGATCCTCACCGGAGATCAATGAACTTTGAGGAGTATTCTGACCACCGCTGCGCTTGAGGGCAACAATAGGGTGGTACTCCAGAACCTGACTTTTATGTTCGAGATGCTGCTCCCGACACTGATCAACAATTACTCACCGGGGAGGATCGGTGTATCTTTAAGATCAGAGAGGAGAAGTATTATCTTCCTGCGAGCAGATGCCATTTCTCGCACTCATTCTTCCTATCGGTGACAGTAGCGCAGGCGATGGAGTGGCCTGTGACCCGGAGCACAGACTCGGTGACATGGGCATTTTGACGTCGCTGGGTTACAATTGCTCAGGGCCTCCTCGAGCAGTAATTGGCTTGCATCCTGGCCTCGTCAGCAAGGATGTACTGACAGGAGAGAACCTGGTGATAGCGTGGACCTTTCTCAACCAATTCATCAAGGCGGATAGCAACTACCCGACAATAGATTTCAAAACACCAGGCTGGGTACACTCTACCAAGAAGCAGTGGTGGAGTCATCTGACTGTGTACATCTTGGAGCAGTTCAACCATGAACTGGAGAAGCTGGGGCTCTACGAGGTTATTCGGGCCACCTGTCATGGGATAGAAGCCAGCGTGCCCAACTTTTATGCCCTCTTCGAGCTTTACTATCCCTCCATCAGAACATTCTTCACTCCGATCGAGGAGTTGGGACTGGCTTTGTATGAGATGTGAGAGGTATCAAAACTTCCCATAGGCTTTCTCCCATATAAGGAGTATTTTCCATGCACCCAGGAGCTCGAGCAGCTGGACCCTGAGGATAGAGCCATGTGTGAGACATACCGTGAGCTTATGTGCCATTTCCATATATGTCTCGACATCCATAACGTCTGCGGGAATGCCAACGGGTTGAAGAGTTTGGCGGACTACCTGTTCCTCAATTTGATGAGCATCCCAGAGGGGATCCATACTCCAGTGGCTGATACAGACATTGAAGCCTTGATGGTGGTCAGCGGGCACGACAATGTTATCTTGGAGGAGGATGACAGAGTATACGAGAAGGGCGGCTCGTTCAAGTGCTTCCACCACCAGGCTCATCAGCTTATGTCTTGTCCGTCTTTGCTAACGAGCTTTTTATCCGTCTGGCTGAAAAAATGTGTGGTCCCATCTCTTCGACATGATGTGATCTTGTCAATCGTGCTCTTACTTGTCGTGCAGTTGGTTTATGAAAGTGCCCTTGGACTGCTACTGACGATGGTCTGCAGTATCCAGCATGGGCTCTGAACGCTGGAGGAGACATTTTGCAGGGAGGGCACAACAAGGAAAGCAGGAAAAGAGATCATCCTCCCTCGAGATGGACCGTATCCCAGGGTGAAGCTACCTTACACGTACTTAATGGTCTGGTTCACGATTTACTGCCCATCGCTGATCAAACCTGGAGAGGAGCCGCCAGAGGACGCCCATTTTACACTCCTCTGTCGTTATAAAAACTCATGTTGGAGTTTGAACTATGTGGCGAGGATTCAGAAGGTAATTCATCATCATGACAATTACAATCTATTTCAATGTTCCCCTCACATTCCCAACACTGAGTACGTTCCGAGATGAAGAGACCAAACAATCCACACTTGTGCATGGTACCTTCAAATGGTTAGTCAGCATCCGGACATCCTATTTGTTGTATCACTCCGGGGATGTCTGCTTCCTAGAGCAGTACATGCCTTACCGGTTCGCCTGATAATTTTGTTATAATCAACTATATGTTGGCAACCCGAATCCTCGCCTGGGGCACGTGGGAAGTCTAATTGGCGGTGCTCGCGCGTGGATATACTTCATTGCTGGTTGTAGTGGGGCCCACTTTTGCATGCCGCTGTGAAATCCAAATCTCTTAAGGAATTTGGGGTTTTGTCAATGGTACCATGCCTCCAACTCTTGCTCATCAGAGTTTAAGATCAGTGCTTTCGAATTAAAGTTGATCGTCGCCCGCTTGAAGAAGAAAGTGGCCGAGCGAAATAGGAAAAGCGTATCCGAGTGGCAGGCCTCTCAGAATTTGAGGCCGCTGGAAAAACTTCAAATGTGAAAATCCCGTTCTCCCGGGTGTACACGCATAGAAATGAATTCGGTGTAAATTTTCCTTGAATCAATTGAAAGATTACAACAAAACAGTTTTCCGACTACAAGGGAGGGAGGATGTTGAGTCTTGAATCCTCCCTTTGTTTAAGGCTGGGTTCTTCAAGTGGCGGTGGAAAGTGAATCTTGTTCTCCGTTGACCGGGTGAACGTTGAGATCTTCCGGGGCTCTTCTCTTCGGGTGGTTGACGGAGTAACACAGCTCTGTCGACCAAAACTCTCAAAGAGATTGTCGGCAAAGACTAACTTGAACACAACAAGTTAGCTGAAGAGTTGGACTCTCTTTCTCTCTATGCCCGCGCCTGTGTGTCCGCTTCCTCTCCTCTTCTCCTTTCTTTTTTCTCCTAAAAAAGATCCGACCCCTTTTCCATAGCAACGGGGTTATTTATAGAGGTTTCAGGGGCGTACGTGCCTCCTAAAAATACTCCACAATGAGGGGTTAACTTTCCCGCTATGTGGGCGGTGACTGGCCCCATAATCAGGGCAGTTACAACCGAGGCGCGGGTTTCGACCCTCGCGCCTTGATACTGAGACGCGGCTGTCGAGCCTCGTGCCGTGATGCTGAGACGCGGCTGTCGAGCCTCGCGCCTTGATGTTGAGACGCAGCCAAAATTAGCTTTGCGTCTAGAACTAGGAATTCTGCTTTTCAATGGCTTGTCTTTTAGTGACTTTTAGACAGCCTACAGAACCTCCTCCAAAGTTTTCGACATTCCGCAGTTAAGTGGGATGGATTTCGAAATACTTTGGACTCTAGCTGAGCTCACCCTTATGACTGGACTGTCAATGCTCCGGGTTTGATCTTATCTGGAGTATGATCTTCGTGAGTGTACTGTGGAACTCTTTGAAGCCACCAAAGTTGATCGTGTTGAGTGTCTAGATGCACAGTGTAAACCTCCCCGATTGCTTTAAGTCTGTCGTGGGTGCACTTTAAGCCAGGAGTGGACGGTCGTCTGCTTGTGCCAGTGTACTGTTGAACCGATTTGCAGAAGTAAGGACTGAACGCCAGTTCTTTTGGGACGCAGGGATAGTACTGCTTTTAAAGATGCGACTTTCATAGGGTGCATCTTTTGGAATGAAAACGCGACTGTTATTCCATAAGGCAGACGCGATTTTTGTCTGGGTTGGAAGGATGCGAACTTCGGAGAAACACATCTTTTTGGAGTGAAGCCGCGACTTTCTGGACGCAACTATGGCCGTGCTGAAAGGATGCGTCCATTGAACAGGCGCGACTGTTGGGTGCGAATCCGTGTCATGCCATGAGTGCACTGCCACGTGTCCTGTGAAACCGACGGGACACCTTCTTTTTGGCGTGCGAATTTCACGCTGCATTAAATGCACTGTCCACGCGTCAGGCGGTGATTCGACGTCGAGCCAAGCGCCGCGTATCTTTGCGAATCGTCGTGCCTAAAATGGCAACAGTCGTCGAGAGAGTCATCATTTAATCTCTCCTTCGTCTACGAGCGCCTTTTTTAGGGTTTGAGAAAAGAGCTTCTTTGTTCTCTCTTTTTCCATCTAACATCAGATCTTTGATTCGCAATGGCGCCCAAGGCTAAGCAAACTGTTTCGTCTTCAAAGGCGATTATCGCCGAGACTCAAAGGGGCGGTTCCTCCATGCAGGAAGCCCCTATCTCAGGTATAATGCCATTAGGCTTAATTTTTCGCCATTAAAAGGGTTTACAGAGTTCTTGTAACTCTAAAAATCCCTTTTTTGAAGGAGACCTGCCAAATAAAAGGGTTTACAGAGTTCTTGTAACTCTAAAAAAATCCCTTTTTTGAAGGAGACCCGCCAACGCAGGCTCGGGCCCGTGTTTGATTCTCAGACGCGGTCCTTGAGTTTGATAAATAAGGCGCGGGTTTGATGACCCTGTTGCTTTTATCTACTCGAGTATGCGTTTGTTTGTTAAACACAGGGCCCCAGTAAGCCTTGCGTTCCGGACTCATCACTTAAAATGTTTCTAATTGTGAAAGATTCGGACGCAGACTTGATTCTTGCATTTTATGACATCAGACACTGGTTTTCATGAATCTTGCGCCTGAGTCCAAGTACTTAGAGATTTTTCATAAGTCTTGAATTTTCAAAACGCGGACTCCATGCTGGCCTCACGGTCCTCAGGTCCGGACGCGGATTTTGACAATCTCTGCGTCTGGAATCTCTTCTGCGTCTGAATTATAGACACTTAATCATTTTCGTTTAGATTTCTGATCAAGTGTCATTTTCTTAGGCAGTCGATATTCCTCCAATCCACTCTCTAAGAAGTGCCACTTCGGGCACGTAGGTGGTGTTGACCGCGATTTAACCTTCGTGCTGCAAAGGACTACTTCCGTAACTGCTGACAAGTCGAAGGAGCGAAGGGAGAGGCTCTCCAATGTTGACCCGGCGACCCTCCGGGAGCTCATGACTGACGCGGCATTCACAACGGATTCTCGCGTTCCGATGAAGAAACCTGCCTTCTTCTTCGGAGACAACATTAGCGAGGGTGGCTATACCTTGCATGACGGAGATTATAAATGGCTTCGTCAGATAGAGGGTAGAAGGTTCTTTCTTCCGAACATGGAGAGAATGTACCCACTATCTTATCTCCAGCATATGTCTGTCCCTCGGCCAATGGTGTGGGAGATTACCCGACCTGTCCCCGAAGTTTCTCTCGGCACCCTGGGCTCCAGGAAGGTATATAATACTGGTCATGAGAAGGAGGCTTTCGGCCTGTTTCCCGGGCTGCTCAGGTCCGAGCACCCAGTAGGAGAAACTCCTAAACTCGGCACCACCTTCCTCAACGTATTCATGAAAGCGGGGGTGATTTTTCGGTAGATTTCCGTCCGCTCTGGTGGATTCATTCCACTGAGAAGTACTGGTGGGGCAAGATGGTGAGCTTTGTCCTTGCCGATCTTGGAGGTCTGTTGGAGCATGTAGAATTGTACCAAGCGGTCAGGGCCGTACAGTATGGCATTCCACCGAGTTCTCAAAATTTCTTTGGGATCCTGGAGCGTTACAATCCTCTGACGGGGACATTCTTTACTCCGGTAGGAGAGATGGGTCTTGCCCTGCATGAGTTGCACGAAGTCTCAGGGCTGGCAATGAGGGATACTCCCTATGAGGAATACGTCCCAACCTCTGAGGAGCTTCACCTCTTGAAGAAAGAGTTTCCTCGGGTGTACGAGACTTATTGGGAGTTGTTATGTCACTTCCACATTTGCGGCCAGATAACCTCTTGGAGGACGAGGGGAGTTAAGCAGCTGTCTTGGGCAAGCTACTTGTTTAATGGTGTCAATTAGAAGGACCAACCAGTGACCCGACTGGCTCCCAGCTTCGACGAAGAGATTGCCGACAGGATCAAGGCTTCTGTAGACTCCTACACCACAGAGTCGAACGAGGATACTTTCAAACCTGACACGGTTTTCGAAAGTTTTCATCACCAAGCCTGGACCCCTATCTCCAATCGGGCACAGTTAGCGGGCTTCTTAATGTTATGGTTGAAGCGCTGTGTGGTGCCGACACTGCCACATGAAGTAATCGTTGCTGACGTGGTGTATCCGGCGGTGCTCTTGGCTTATGGTAAGTCCATAGCCCTCCTCCCGGCCATGGCGGCTGATATTCAAAGCGGGTTGCGGACCTTAGCTCAGAGTCTATGCAGGGTAGAGAAGGTTGTCGACTCCCAGGGTGAGCCGATTGTTGACTTAGAGGGGAGGCCGATAGTAAAGCGTCCCAACCCCGGGTCGAGCTTCCCTACACGTACCTAATGGCTTGGTACGTTATGCACTGTCCCTCTCTGATGACGCCGGTGTCTTGGTGTGAGGGATTTATCCCTTTCGTACAGCGGTTGGAGAGTTCAAGCTGGTGTAATACTTATATGTACTATATTCGGAAGTGCATTCTAGCTGCTTCGAACTACCAACTCAATCGCTGCTTCCTCGAGATTGCTGGTGCATCTTATGGGGACCAATTTGCCGACCTGGTGGGTCCAGACAACTTCACGAGGATGTCGTCGGGAGTTTTCTGGTGGCTGATCAATATTCGGCCTGGGTTTGTGCTTTTTCGGCAAGAGAATTCGTGCACGATCGAGCCGTACATGCCGAATCGCTTCGCTCGACAGTTCGGCTATGATCAGTTATATGTCGGCAACCCAATGCTCAACTCGCCTTCAGTGGGAATTTGTTTGAAGGTGCTCAGGCTTGGTATTATAGTGTGGCTGGAGGGACGGATGCACTTTTTCGTCTGCCTTTCAAGGGGCCGAAAGGCTGTACGAGCCTCAGCTTCTGCACCTGGTACTTCCAAGCCAACCAAATACCTGACTTCTCAACGGAGTACTCATGCATTGAGAGTATTAATGCATCTTATGAAGCAAAGTCGGTGTCCAATAAGCGCTCACGGGGCGTCGATGAATATCGGGCGGCTCAAAAGGAGGCCAGAAGGGTGTCAAGGGGGGAGCCGAGAGCAGCAAAGGGTCGACAGGTAGTGCATAAGCGTCCTCAGGGTTCTACTTCCATCGTTGAGCCTGCCCCCAAGAAGGCCCGGAGAGACTTGGCGGCCGAAGTTTCCTTGTCCGAGGCCATCCCTTCTGGTGTTGAGGAGCAGGGGGAAGAAGAGGAGGAGGATAGTGCCCCTCTTGTTCGCACTCGTGGATTGCGCAGCAGGGGCCCTGCATTCTTAGAAGAAGGGAACTTGCTGACGAACCCACCGCAGCTGATGATGCTGAGCAGCTCAAAGTTGACCTGATGAGTAGGGATGACGTTGAGATTCCAGGGGTCTCGGCTCAGCCTGGGTCTTCTTCGGCTCAAGAAAGGAGGGATGAGGCACAACAGCCTAGGTCCCCTGGTATTTTAATGCCCAGCTCACGGGTAATTGACCCCAGCCCTACTACTGGGGTATTTGGCGGCAAGGCCCCGATTGCCGAGGCCTCTCGCGTTGAACTATCGTCCTCATCATCCGGAGAGGATAGATATGATTCAGGCAATGAAGTCGATTTTGGCGATGAACCTGTTCTTCCGGATCTGAGTAAATTCTCACATATCTCGAAGGAGGAGATATATGGGTGTGATCCTGTGACAGTTTCGCCAATAGCAACAATTGCTGCTGTTGAAGGTACTCTTATTGTCTTATTGAGCCGGTTTCCTTTTTTTTTTTTTAAAGCTCTGACATTTTCCCTTTTGCTGCAGGGCTGGCCGCGGACAGCGAGGCTACAACTTCCTCGCATATCGAGGAGATGGTGCAGGAGCTGGTCCAGCAGGGAAGAGTTGAGGCTCCAGTTACCGAGATGCCTCAAGAGAAGGCAACCATTGAAGTCGGGGGGACCTCAACTCTGCAAGGTTCGCCCCAGAATTCGCCGTCTTTGAACCCCCAACTTAGTAAGGAAATGTTGATGCTTTGAATAATTTCCTTTTACCGTCGTGGCTAATGTTCTGGTAATTTGCAGAGAGCACCGAGGAAGCTCAGGTAGAAGATTTGGCGGTCAGTGCCTACCCGGAAGGCCGTACAGCTCAAGCCTCGACTGAAGACCCTGAAGCGGTCAAGCTTGCTGTTACTTCATCCGTCGTGGAGGTTTCTACAGACGTAGTAGCCCCAGAAGCGCCGGCGGTTACTCTTGCTTCTGCCGCACCTGTCGTTAGCCCGACTCCTGTACCGGAAGAATCGGTTTACGTTCCTCGCCCCGTGATAGAAAGGGGATCGGGAAGCACTTCAGCGGAATTCTTCCCAGGCGGTGATACCATGGGGGAGCTGGCGCGTCAAGTGGTGCAGCAGTTCTTTACCTCCATGCGATCATGTATTGATCTCATCCTATCTGGGAATAGCTCCTTCGAATTCGCCCGGGTGTTTCTCGAAAATCTGGTTGAGAACATCAGCTTAGCCGGAGGCCCTTCACCAGCCAAGGTGTGTCTGTTACTGGTGGAGCAGTTGGGACATGACTTGAAAGAGCTTAGATCCCTGGAGAATGCTAGCTTATTTCACGAGGCCCAGGAAACCCTGACTAGGCTTCTTGCTGCTCAAGAGCAAGAGCGAAGGGAGATGGAAGAAAAGATAGCTGAAAGGACCTATAACCCCCTGATCCCCAGTGTACGTAGCACAGTATCGGTACGCGATACGACGTATAAGATTGATTTGACCTCTGTGGAAGTCCGTTTGAGCTGATTTCTATTTCAAAAATCATTTTCAAATATTTGAGATTTTTCAGGATTTTCTTGAATTTTTCTGGATTATTTTGGAAAATCTCCGTAGTCGGTGTCGACCGATACCGATAACCGGCCTTCTAATTTTTATTTCACAAACGGAGTAGAATTTTGAGAATCTGCTTTCACCGTATGTCTTAGAATTACATGAGCTATGTTTGGGTATTTTTGGGGATTTTTCTGAATTTATCGAAATCCGGGCAAAACCGGTGTCGCTTGGTATCGGCGACAGCTTCCGGGATTTTTAATTTGCAAACCGGATAGAGTTTCTGCAAACTGTCTTCATATCACGTTTCTAGATATTATTCTTTATTTTTGTAATTTTTGGGTACCGTTCGGAGATCGTCGAATATTGAGCCAATATTATAATAATAAAATATTATTTTTTATTTAACTTTTTCTTTCTTTCTTTTCTTCTTTTCTTCTCCTTTCTTCACCTTCCTTCCAGCAAATTCTCCCCCACCGACCTACTCCTTTTTAAATCCTCCCTCCTCTCTCTCCCCCCTCTATTCTCTCTCTTTTCTCTCCAAACTCTCTCTCTTTCTCTACTCTCTCTCTCTTCATCTCCTTCCCTATCTCTCTCTCTCTCTCTCCATATCTCCCTCTCTCTCTTTATGCGGACCACCAGCGGGGGAGGCCAGCGGCACGCCGGAGACCTGCCAGGCCGGGCGGCGCTGGAGACCGGCCAGGCCGGGCGGCGCCGGAGACCGGCCAGGCCACCAGGTCGGCGGCGCAAATGGTGGGGGGGACGCCCGCCCCCATCTCTCTCTCTCCTCCTCTCTACAGACCCCCGGCGGCGCCGTGGTGGCGCCGTAGTGGCGCCGGGGTGGCGCCGGCGCCGGCGGGGTGCGCGGGCAGCGGCCGCGTTGGGGCGGCGGCAGCAGCCTCATTGCTGCTGCTGTTGCCTATTTGGGTGAAAACCCAAATAGGTTTGGGTTTGGGTTTAACCCAAACCCGACCCCTTTGCATCAAACCCGACCCCTTTGCATCAAACCCGACCCAATAAGGTACAATTTCATTTTAGCCCCTGCAATATTTTAAATTACTTTTAAGCCCCTGTAAAATTGCAAATAGCCCCCTGAATCTTTTTAGCTATTACATAATTAACCCTTTTGTATTATTTTAGTATTCGGACGATATCTGGAGCATCCGGACTCTGATTCGGGCGATTCTGAATCCGTTGCGATCGTAGAGAAGAGAGCTACAGTCATGTAGCTAGTTTTTGAGTGTTTTTAATTTATAAATTATCTTTTTATCATATTGATTGCACTTGGTTGTGTTATTAAAATAAAACATGATACTGGTAGAACAAACTGTAGACAATCATAAAACACTGTCATCACCATTGTACGTAGAATATACCTGGTACCTAATAGACGTAGAATGTAACACGGGATGTCTATTAAGTCATGTCTATGTACCACTGACATTCGGCCCACCATGTATCGTATCGCTATGACACTACTCTGGCATAGGACATGGTATTACACGTGACACGGACTAGAACAATATACTGGGAACGGGAACAATAGATGTGGGCTTCCCACATATCGCACATCAACAGCTCACATGTCCAGTAACAGGAATATCCGTATCATTAACAGGAAACGATCATATAACATGGATACGATAACATGGAACAATAATCTGTGTAACGTGCACGGTGAGTCATATGATAATAAGTGAGAAACATTACATGCATGTGTATCTGTAATATGTAAGTATGACATAAATGTATATGATGATCTTGCTAACATGGAATGCGATAGTCCGTGCAGTGATATGTCGAGAATCCATGTAACGAGGATAATAATACATGACATAACGGTATTTCGTGAAATGGTGCCGCTACGTATCGGTGGGCTATGCCTACGAAATAACAAGTGTGTCGTGTCAATGTAACATGCACAGGTAATAACAGTGGTCAGTGTCTACTATCAAGTACAGTGAACTACAGTATCCGTGTAGTAGTGCTAACAATAAGATGAACATGCGGTACTTATCCGTGTACGAGTGGACAATAGCTGTATAGCCCTCATCCGTGTAACATGTATGCATTGCACTAACACATGTCGTAAGAGTAGTCCGTGTCACGTGTAATACCATGTCCTATGCCAGAGTAGTGTCATAGCGATACGATACATGGTGGGCCGAATGTCAGTGGTACATAGACATGACTTAATAGACATCCCGTGTTACATTCTACGTCTATTAGGTACCAGGTATATTCTACGTACAATGGTGATGACAGTGTTTTATGATTGTCTACAGTTTGTTCTACCAGTATCATGTTTTATTTTAATAACACAACCAAGTGCAATCAATATGATAAAAAGATAATTTATAAATTAAAAACACTCACAAAGTGGCTACAGGACTGTAGCTCTCTTCTTCACGATCGCAACGGATCCAGAATCGCCCGAATCGGAGTCCGGATGCTCCAGATATCGTCCGAATACTAAAATAATACAAAAGGGTTAATTTCAAAAGATGACATGTTTATATATTTCCACTGCTTCCTATATACTTATGATATAATATCACTTGTACCACATCATATATTATATGTTAGTATCGTGCTTGTATTATTATGTATATATTACTGCCTCCTTCATTTTACCACTCACTAGGTCGCTTTCTGACGACCCTGGGTTTGCGTGCCTAGATGGGAGATCCGAGTTCTCGGAGTAGCAGAGAGTGCCTTGGCGTGACATAGGAGATTCCTCATCGGGCCTATTCATAGGTATCTTGGTCATTTATTTCTGTTATCTTATTTGTTCCCATTTTTCATATCTGTTATGATCGCTGACTTCTTTCTGCAGGTATTCTTGTACTTCTTTCATGCTGGACCTCATGACTATATAGAGGTAATGTACTGTACTGAGGCTTAACGTACGCGTAAGCGTGTATTCACCTCGCGTATGTACGTCGCCATAACGTCCCCGTAGCTGCGGGATCGGGGCGTTACAGGACCCGTCTTCTCCAATGTTTCGAGGCTGACCATCGAAAGCTAACTGTTGAGTCAAAGGAGTCCGAGATGGTTATGCAGGCTGCGAAGCAGGTTATCCTTGATGCTCGAGCTACCATAGCCAGAGCTGAGGCCTTGATTGCTATCAATGAACAGAAGTTTGCCACTTCCAAAAAGAGGCGCGGAGTTAGAGGCTGCCAAGGCGCAAGTTGAAGAAAACCTCTCTGTTAGTTCCTCCGAGCTGGAATCCCTACGAGTGCAGCTGGCTGCGCAAAGATTTTTATCCGAGGAGGAGCTGCGGGCTCAGGCTCTCATGGAAGCTGAGAAGGCGCGTCAACATGAGATGCATCGCCTCAGAGAACAAATCTGTTCTTTGGCGAACCAGGATTTTTAGCCTTCTCCTTCTTTTCCTTTTGTAAAGAAAAGGACACTCTATTCACCAAGAGTGTTTGTATTTACTTTTACTATTTTTTTGAATAATAAAAGTCTTTGAAATTTTTGTTCCACCTTCATTGCCCCGCTGTAGATGAATCCAACCTCTCAATTGCAGTCTTTGGTTGTGCTCTCTGACTGACTGTGAATAACAAACTTAGGTAGAACTAAGTTCTTTTGATGGGACGCGGCGTCGTTCCAAAGAGAGACGCGGTTCTGAGGAACGCGACTTTGACCTGCCAGTGAAGACGCGGTTCAAGTTGACGCGAAAGACGCAGCTTTGAGTGTGACTCACTGGCCGCAGTCCTTAACTTTATCCAGGCGCAGGAATCAGGATGCATCAAGAATGTGGTTTTACGCTCCTTAAAACTGGCGCAGACATATAAGAAGACGCGACGCTGGGTCTTTGACCCGGTGCAAACCCATCATCATCTCGCCATGTCGACGCGCAGCTCCAAGATACCTGTGACTGCCATGGGCTTTCTCTTATTGAAAGCACAAGTCTCAGAAAACTGCTTTATGTGATTTCCAACCGTAACCTCCGGACTGGGTCCCTTTTGCTAATGGATGCAGCTTTGAATCACTCTTAAGAGACGCGGAGGGTCTTCTAAATTGGAATGAAGGAGGACGCCATTTTTTTTTTGAAAAAAAGGGACGCGGGATCCTGAACGCGGCTCTCATGCTTGCGTTTTGGTGCAACTTTCCAGGCGTTACATGCAGCCTGTCATAAAGATTTTATTGGATCTTTAAACGTCAAATCGTTATTGACGATTGGGGGCTCGCACCATTCGATGTTTCCCAAAGCGACCGTCCACGCGTCGGCTCTTCATTGGGTTTGGGTGTTAATGCCTTTTAATGCAAAACCGGCGCTGGCGATTAGAGATCTGCGTTTTGATGCTTCCCGAAGCGACGATCCACGTGTCAGCCTTCCATTGGGCTTTGACACTCGTGCGGTCATTAAGGCCGACGGTTCTGATTAGTGAGCCATTAATTATAGGCATTATAGCCTGCCTATAAATAGGGCTTACCCCCTTCCGTTAGCAGTCCCATACTTGGACTATTTTTTTTAAAAGCGAGTGCTCTGAGAGACTCCATCTTCTCCCTTCAAGGACTTTATCAGGGGCTTGCCTCCATGGACGAAGATGACCCAGAGCTTTCATGCTTCTATTTGGTCTCTTCAGAAGATTACCACTGTCAAGTGATTTCAATAACAGAAAGCGTCTCCTTGAGCACCTTTTATGTCCCCGCTTCAATGCAGAGAGTTCAACTCTTAATAGAGACCTCTGCAGGTACGCCTTCTCGGTTTGCCATGACATTTTTAACCCAACTAAGTTTGAATTTTGATATCTCTTAAAGAGATTCATCATCTGGATTTTCTCCTAAAGTCTTAGTTGGTGTATTCCTCTTTTGGAAGTTGCGCCATTGACTTAAACTTCTCTGGACGCGAGTATAGTAGACTTAGGCACCTGGCCGCAGGCTTTGCACATAGAGCTCGCGTCTTGAGGCTGTCGACTTAGGAGAATTTCAACTCAGACTGGATGTCTCAGGCCTGAATCTTGCAACTCCTGTTCATCCAACAGGGAGACGGCAATTTTCGCGTCTGATTCTCTTTGCGTCTTGCATCTTAGACATGGGTGTGGAACTAGATCGCGTTCAAATTCCGTGTATATCACAGCTTTGATTTGCGTCTGTTTCTGCCTCCACAGAAGTTTGGCTCTCTGCGTGGGCCATTCCTGCGTCTGAAGTCCTCAGCAATAGCTGCGTCTGTCACTTAGTGTTTTCTGTTGAAGTATACTAAGCTTCGGATTTTCTAATTTTGTTGCTTCTTGCAGGTAGGCTTGATCATCCTTTTTCATGTTCGCTGGGCCCCTGGGAGAATATTTCGGCCAGCGAACTTGTTCGATGTTCGTCCACAAGGGAAGAAATCATGACTCCTGCCTTCAGGAGATGGGGCCGGACCCTCACCAAGATCTCTTTGGATTCAATGCACCGGTCATGCTTCTTGGCATGGCATGGTCAGAGGGAGCATGGCGGCGGGGGTAGCGGTGGATATAGTGGTGGGTGTGGTCCTCCTGCAGGTCATCGAAAAGAGGGGCATCCTCTGTGAGGTCTCAAAACCTCCTTTTTACCCCAGAAGTGACATCGAGGAAAGCTCTATGCTCATTGGATGACTTTCTGGAGGTAGAGATGTTCATCAACGAAGGATCATACCCCCACTTCGGATGGTCAGGTGGAATCAGAAGATTCTGCTGCCTTTCGACCTCAAGAAACACCATTGTTCTCGGTCAACCGGAGGCTTCTTCGATGTTTACATCATGCATTGTGGTGCAAGTGGCGCCCTTCCAAATATCTTGTACTTGGAATCAAACGCAGCTTTAAGGAGTGAGTGCAACCTCTGAGAGAGAGAGACTTCTTTGTACTCCCGTATTGTAATACTCAATTTTTTTGTATAAGAAAGCGTTTCGTATCACTTTCATATGCCTGGATATAAATAAAAGTGACACTTTTCTTTTTGTCCCTTCTATTGTCTTGAACTCTCTCTTTTCTTTTCAGTCAGACGCATAGAAGCATAGAATCTTTGGCTTGTCAAAACTATGATGATAATCTTAACAAGCCAAATTTTGTGGAGAAAGATCCTATTTCAGGAACCCCACAATACTGTCAGAGGTGTAATATTAACTTGACAAGGATAAAATGATTTTTGGTGGACCTGCCACTTTATAAAAGAAAGTGACAGGTTGAATTGGTACCCCCAGGGAAGATGAGCTTTTATCAAAGGTTTAAGCTCAACTGGAGAGTTGATGAAAACACTGTTAACGGTGTAATGTTAACCTAACAATATTTTTTAAGTAGACTTGTTGTTCTGTTGGGGAGAATAACAAGTGAGACTAGACTCGCGGGGAATCTAGGAAAGTCTTTACCGTTAGAGGTGTGATATTAACTTAACGGGTTGAATGTAGTCTTGTCAGAAGTGTGATGTTAACTCGACAAGAATGTAAGTCAGAGGTGTGATATTAACTTGACATTGGTCATCTCGACTTTAACAAGGAAGTCCGAGGGAAAGTCATGGCCTTAAGTGTATTGTTGAACTTAGCAATGACTTGGACGCTAGAGGTGTAGTATTAAACTTAGCATCGTTCATTTCAGCTTCGATCTGGAAGTCTGAAGGAAGATGACTGTCAGAGGTTTAATATTGAACTTGGCAGCAACTTGATTACTGTTAGAAGTGTAATGTTAACTTTTAACAGTATATTGTCAGAGGTGTGGTATTAACTTGACAGTAGTGGACTTGCGATATGAGCAATTTGAGGGCCTGCCATTCTATTGATGAGAGTTGACAAGTGAAGTTTATAGTGCCAGAGGTATAGTATTAACTTGACAAATTTGAAGGTTTGCTACTCCATGTAGAGTTGACAAGTAAAGTTTGTACTCGACAAGGAGTATTGAAAATTTTCATTATCAGAGGTATAGTGTTAACGTAGCAATAATTGTATTTTGTAGACCTACCATTCTGTGTATGAGAATTGGTAAGGGATTTTTTGGAGGAGGGGGTGGAATTACATCCACTTAGGATTTTTAGCAAACCCTCAGCTATCAACGGATTTGAGGTGCCTTTACCAACTACCGTTTGAGTTGGGCTAGCCATGCTATTCCCCTAAGTATGATGAGTTGTCGAAGACTTATGTTGGGCTTAAAAGCCAACATTTTCCTCTATCCTTAGCCATTGGAGGCGTCGGATGTTAATGAGGACGGGAACATTAGAACCCAGGGTTTTTAGCAAACCCTCAGCTGTCAACGGATTTGAGGTGCCTTTACCAACTACCGTTTAAGTTGGGCTAGCCATGCTATTCCCCTCAGCATGATAAGTTGTCAAAGACTTATGTTGGGCTTAAAATCAACATTTTCCTCTATCCTTAGCCATTGGAGGCGTCGGATGTTAATGAAGAAGCTCTTCTTATTTTGATCAGAGGTGTACTTTTAACTTGATCGGTGGAGGAGTACTATTAAGGATAGTATTTCTTCAAGAATCTGCCATTGATCGGCATCATGAGTGTATCACCCTTTGAAGTTATGAGGCGATATGATCCATTTGAGTAGACTGTCTCCACTACGAATGGTCCTTCCCATTTGGGTTGGAATTTTCCTTTCGTCTTGTGCGTCATCACCATGGGTCTTCTGACGGCTAAGACAAGGTCGCCTTTCTTGAAAGTTCGCACTTTAACTTTCTTGTTGAAGGCTCTGGTGATTCGAGCCTGGTAAAGCTCGATTTGTTGTTGGGCCTGCAGACGCTTATCGTCTAAGGTCTCCAATTCCTGAAGTCGCTGCCGATGCTTCTCCTCTGTTGTCATCTCCGCTGTCAAGGCGACGCGTAGAGATGGAATTTGGATTTCCAGTGGAAGCACGGCTTCACACCCATATACCAAAGAAAATGGCGTAGTTTTAGTCGGGGTTCGTACAGTTGTGCGATAAGCCCATAAGCATTCACCCAGCTTGTCGTCCCAGTCACGTTGACTTTTCAAGACGAATTTCCTGAGGAGCTTGCCAATGGTCTTGTTGAAAGCTTCTGCGAGACCATTAGCGGCAGGGTAGTATGCCTTTGAGGACACACTCTGGATTCTGAACTTAGCGCAGAACCTTTGGAAAGCTTGACTGATGAACTGGGGCCCATTGTCGTGGACAATTCGTCGAGCTACCCCAAAACGGTAAGTGACGTGATGTTTCACGAACTTGATCACATCAGATGACTTCACCTCCTTCAAAGGAACGGCCTCAGCCCATTTGGAGAAGTAATCGGTTATTGCCAAAATAAACCGATGTCCTTTTGATGACGGCGGGCTGATAGGGCCAACTACATCCATCCTCCACATTTCAAATGGCCAGGTAAAGGTTGTAGAGTGAAGGTACCCTGGTGCTTGATGGATGAAATCGCCATGTACTTGGCAGGCGTGACATCTTTTGGCATAGGTGACGGCGTCAGCAATCATCTTGGGCCAATAATATCCCAGCCTTTGGAGTCGGTATGCAAGTTTTGGGCCAGGTTGATGGGCTCCACACATACCGTCTGTAACGCCCCGATCCTGGCGGATACGGAGACATTACTGCAACGTATATACGCAAGTCAGAAGTACCTTCACGTATATACGCTAAGCATCAGTACAGGCAAGAATCAGAGTACGGAAGCAAGTGGTGCATTATACATTCCAACACATGAGTACAATTACAGAGTTATCACCAGATGTGATAAATATTACAATAATATTACATCACCAGATAGGCGCAATTGCGGGAATACAAGGGATGTACAAGAATGAACAGCATAAAAGGCACTCACGAGTTTACTAAAGGAAAACTCGAGAGGCACACAGGGGACCTGGAAGGATGTGGTTCTGAACAGTCTGCTGGAGATCCACGCTACCGCTGCGCCACTCTGATCAGCAACTGGGAGAATCCACACGCTCCAAGCTCCATGACCTGGACATGAGAATCCAGGGGAGTCAGATGAAACTCCCCAGGCGAGTGTGATGTGAAAGCCAAGTGGCGAGCCAGGATGAGTACAAGTGTATATAACAAGAGATATCAAGTAGGAAGTACTCATAATATGATCAGGTAAGAACAGGAGACAGGCGGTTTAGAATACGAGTATAGCAGGAATACATATCAGGAGTCATAACAGGTATACTCGGTGTCATAACAGGAATAACTGGATAACTCCTAAACTAACATAAAACCGATAAAAACCGATAAAACTGAATAAAACCGATTACGAGCAAAACCGATTGTACAAGCTTAGGTCACGGCCCCATGAGACTAGTACTTCGAAGGAATAATCCAAACAAGGAAACCCTCATCTATATACCTTTGTCTCATGTCACCGTAATCCGAGCGCGTACAACCCGAGTTTCAAAACCACATCAAATTGCATATTCGTATTTTATTATAATTGGGGCCGCCTAAGTTCCAAGCTTCAGTATGTGTCCCATTCCCACATACTTCCACTCACAACTTATATAGCCAGTTATTTGGAAACTGATAAAGTTCGATGAATCATGTTCTGGATGGGTCCCGTACATGCCCGGGACAACGGTTCAGGAGTATCCGGTGCTGAGCCGGAACGTACCGCTAGGTACCGGGACTTATGGTCGCCCGAACAGGAATAGAGTATCGCAGATCCCATAGAAATAGGTCTAGGGCGTGTGCATACCCGGCATGAATATCAGGAGTAGGGGTGCCAGTACACCCCACGGAATCCCTGGTGGCCGCCAGGTGATCCCCAAGTATTTGGCCACGCGTGACTCGATAGTGCCACCATGAACATGATTAATCAGGGCCCATCAGTTTCCCCCAAACCAGGTGCAAGTTGCTTATTATAACTTATCAATATTAACAGATTACGGGAATAACTGGTCATGACAGGAAATGACCCTACAGATTCAAGAGGTGGCCCCCACAGATTCAAGAGGTGGCCCCCACCGTGTATGGTGTGGCACTTTGTTCCATGTGGCACTTTGCTCTGAGGGGATGGATTCTAGAGGTGGCCCCCACAGATTCAAGAGGTGGCCCCCACCGAGTGGTGTGGCACTTTGTGCTGTGTGGCACTTAGTTCTATTCAGGATAACAGGTCAGGATTCCCGTAATGTGATAATCACAAGTCAAGTATTAACATAACAGGTATAACAGGAGGCAGGTAATCAATCATGTCAAGAGGTTGATAGTAGTCTGGTGGCAAGTCATGTCATAACAAGGGTCTTGCCAAGTGGTAACATGTCAAGTGCTAGATGATAACAAATCAGTTGTCAGGTGATATACATGTGTTAAAAGGTATCATGTGATGGCAAGTAGTATAAACAGGAGACAGGCATTAGCATGTAGTAAAGCAATAGCTGAGCACAACTAAGCGGAGCTGAGCAAGCTGGGATACAGACAGCAAGCAGGATTTATCCCTGGAGCGTCTGGCAAGGTTACCGGGACGACTCGGCTTAAAGTGCGAGTAGGAAATCCGGCAGCATCTCGCCTAGACGAATCTAGTGACAAAGCGCTGAACGCTGATCATGATGACCAGGCGAAGCCAAAGACCTGACGGTCCCAATCACGTCTCTGACGAGATAGTGAGGAACCGGAGGCTGAAGCATGGAGAGACCTGCAGTGTTAGTACCACATGTTATAAAGCAGCAAGTACATCACCGGCATGGTATATGTACAGGAATGAAACTACCCTAGTACAAGCATTCGTCACAGAGCAATACATGTCCAGATATTGGCACTCGGCCATACACAAATACAGGGACTCAGCCCAATACATAATACATGAAATGGAATACATATCGACCCGTCGAAGCGGGGAAAACCAAATGGAGGCGAGAGCGAGAGCACTCGCCTAAATCACCGGAAAGCCGAAAAGTCTGGAATCCATGGAACTTGCGCACGCGCCATAAATATAATAATATATATATATATATATATATATATATGGGAGAGGAGGAGATACAGGGAGACGCGGGTTTGACAGTGGGACGCGAGGGTCGCAGACGCGACGATCACAGACGCGAGGGTCGCGTCGCGGGATCAGCAAAACGCAGGAATCACAGACGCGGGGTTCGCGTCGCGAGGGAGCCACAACGCGGGGTTAGCAGACGCGGGGTTCGCGTCGCAGAGATGCCTCAAACGCGATACCTGCGTTCAAGTCAGGGCATGAGAATGCAGACGCAAGGATAAACTCCGCGTCACGCCAACAAGGACAGAACACAGACGCGGGCACTTAGCTTCGCGTCATGACCATACAGAAACGCGCGGAGCGCGTCAAGGGGTTGCCCAGACGCGGGGTTGAGATCCGCGTCAGGAAACAAACAGAGAGAAGGAAAGGTGATTCCTTTGCTGTGCTCGACGAAGGGAAGTTCGGCCCCAATCCAAAAGGAGGGTACCGGCCCTAAGTCTTGCCAACGGAGAAGAACACGGCTCCAATCCAAAAGGAGGGACCGGTCTTCGAGTCTTGCCAACGAAAAAGAGCACGGCCCCAATCCAAAAGGAGTGGCCGGCCCTTGAGGAGATGGAGTGATGGTGGTTTGTGGAGGATTTTGATGGTGGTGGTATTTTTGGAGAAGGTAAAGGAGAAGGTGGAAGTTTTGGAGTTTGTGGTGGTTTCCATGGAGATGAAGGAGGAAGAAGATGAAGGTAAGGAGTTGGAGGAGTTGTAGTGGTGGTTGTTGTGGTGGAGATGAAGGAGGAGTTGGTGGAGGTTAAGGCTTTGGTGAAGAGAAAGAAGAAAAATGAAGTGAAATGGAGAAGGAAAGGTATTTATAGGATTTGAGTTTGTAAAGTGATGCAAATAAATAAAGGAGAGGGGTTTTTGCAAAATGGGGAGATGAGGTGACTCTCTTGGCCACTTGGCTTGTTGTGATGATGAGAGAGGAGTGGGGTGTCTTGGAAATGACAATTTGGAAAGGAAGCATTTAATGAAGAGAGAGAAGGGAGGGTAAAATGATGATGCACTCCATATAAGACAAAAAGCAACCAAGGGAAGAGTCATGCGTTTCTCCCTTACAAAACGCAGCACACAACTTGCGTTTAAGCCAAATGGCTAAACGCGGGAATTAAAGTGGCGTTTAGGGAAAAGCCAAAAGCTGCGTTTTCAACAGAGGAGAGAGAGTCATGATAATTGATGGGATTTGATCTGAAGTGCATTAAATGCGGAATGGAGAGGACCTTCACAATAAATGCAAGATCCCAGGTTGGTGAGATCTGCGTTTGAGGAAGGAGAGAGAAAATGGGAAAAGACAAAGTGGAATATATGGAACAATCTCCTCGGTAACTGGGAAAACACCGGAAAGGCCCAAAAATAAAGTAATCCGGAAAGTCTCCCAAAAATTCTCAAAAATCATAAATATTATAAAATGATTTTCGGTGAAATCGGTTTTCAAAGATTCAATCTCATTTTCAAGATAAAAATCATAAGGTCAACCGTCAATCTCGGTATACGCCGGATTGGCCGGGTTTTCAATAATTTCAGAAAATTCTTAGAAAAAGTATTTAGATGGGAAATATGATTTTAAGAAATAATGTTTAAAGGCACTTTTGGTAATTCCAAACCGTTTGTAAATTAAAAATCCAGGAATCGGTCAACGATACTGGCCGATACCGGTTTTGAAGATTTTCAGCTTAATCCAGGAAAATTCCAGAAAATCACATAAAACCTAGAATATTGGAAAACGACATTTAAAACTAAAATCGATCAAATCGGAATACCAGAATGTCCAAACCGAGCAATACTCTGGGATCGGGCCTTCGGTTCAGACTAAGGTTGACTCCGAATCCACGAATCCAAATCCAAGACAAAACAATCATATAAAGAATTCATAATACAAAACAAATACAAGAAGTAAATCGAAAAATACGGCCGAAAAATCTGAATACGCAACTAAGTACGTATTTCGGGAGCGGGGTGTTACATTCCATCCACCTTACAAAAAATTGCGTCCTCGCAATTTCGATAAGGGGTAAAATGAACACAAAGGGGACAAGGGTGGAATTATACCAATTAAGATATGAAGCACTATAGGTAGGGCCCCCAAGTTGACTGATCAATAGTCAGATTATAGACGTTCTCTGCATTTCTGACTGTATAAATCTCCGAACGATGCCGAATAATACTGACTGATTCCACAGCTTTGCAATAGAATTCCCGCTGTACTGCATACTTAATGTCGCTCTGAGAATAAGCCAGAATACTGAGGATAAGAAAACCCTGATAATACCGAGCATAATAAAGAAGACCGATAATTAAGAATTCCGAACACCAGGCATCGATCACTCTGGAAGATATAACCGAGAATATAGAATACCGAGATATAGAATACCCGAGCTTCTTAGAGTTGGCCGAAGAGATCATATAATAGCTTCATCCAGAACCAGCCACTACCTCTCTAGTCTATTCATATCTTAAATTGATATAAAGGCTACGAAAAACCAAAACAGGGTAAGGATGGAAGGATTAGGAATCAAAGGAAAGATGATCAAGAAAATAGATAACTCTGTACTTGTAGTTGGAAAGTATAACAGGACTCATGCATTCCAGTTGCAAATTGCTTTACAATTAATTTGCCATCTGGACGTACTGAGGAAGTAAGAGCCTAAGCTCTGATACCAACCTGTAACGCCCCGATCCTGGCGGATACGGAGACATTACTGCAACGTATATACGCAAGTCAGAAGTACCTTCACGTATATACGCTAAGCATCAGTACAGGCAAGAATCAGAGTACGGAAGCAAGTGGTGCATTATACATTCCAACACATGAGTACAATTACAGAGTTATCACCAGATGTGATAAATATTACAATAATATTACATCACCAGATAGGCGCAATTGCGGGAATACAAGGGATGTACAAGAATGAACAGCATAAAAGGCACTCACGAGTTTACTAAAGGAAAACTCGAGAGGCACACAGGGGACCTGGAAGGATGTGGTTCTGAACAGTCTGCTGGAGATCCACGCTACCGCTGCGCCACTCTGATCAGCAACTGGGAGAATCCACACGCTCCAAGCTCCATGACCTGGACATGAGAATCCAGGGGAGTCAGATGAAACTCCCCAGGCGAGTGTGATGTGAAAGCCAAGTGGCGAGCCAGGATGAGTACAAGTGTATATAACAAGAGATATCAAGTAGGAAGTACTCATAATATGATCAGGTAAGAACAGGAGACAGGCGGTTTAGAATACGAGTATAGCAGGAATACATATCAGGAGTCATAACAGGTATACTCGGTGTCATAACAGGAATAACTGGATAACTCCTAAACTAACATAAAACCGATAAAAAACCGATAAAACCGAATAAAACCGATTACGAGCAAAACCGATTGTACAAGCTTAGGTCACGGCCCCATGAGACTAGTACTTCGAAGGAATAATCCAAACAAGGAAACCCTCATCTATATACCTTTGTCTCATGTCACCGTAATCCGAGCGCGTACAACCCGAGTTTCAAAACCACATCAAATTGCATATTCGTATTTTATTATAATTGGGGCCGCCTAAGTTCCAAGCTTCAGTATGTGTCCCATTCCCACATACTTCCACTCACAACTTATATAGCCAGTTATTTGGAAACTGATAAAGTTCGATGAATCATGTTCTGGATGGGTCCCGTACATGCCCGGGACAACGGTTCAGGAGTATCCGGTGCTGAGCCGGAACGTACCGCTAGGTACCGGGACTTATGGTCGCCCGAACAGGAATAGAGTATCGCAGATCCCATAGAAATAGGTCTAGGGCGTGTGCATACCCGGCATGAATATCAGGAGTAGGGGTGCCAGTACACCCCACGGAATCCCTGGTGGCCGCCAGGTGATCCCCAAGTATTTGGCCACGCGTGACTCGATAGTGCCACCATGAACATGATTAATCAGGGCCCATCAGTTTCCCCCAAACCAGGTGCAAGTTGCTTATTATAACTTATCAATATTAACAGATTACGGGAATAACTGGTCATGACAGGAAATGACCCTACAGATTCAAGAGGTGGCCCCCACAGATTCAAGAGGTGGCCCCCACCGTGTATGGTGTGGCACTTTGTTCCATGTGGCACTTTGCTCTGAGGGGATGGATTCTAGAGGTGGCCCCCACAGATTCAAGAGGTGGCCCCCACCGAGTGGTGTGGCACTTTGTGCTGTGTGGCACTTAGTTCTATTCAGGATAACAGGTCAGGATTCCCGTAATGTGATAATCACAAGTCAAGTATTAACATAACAGGTATAACAGGAGGCAGGTAATCAATCATGTCAAGAGGTTGATAGTAGTCTGGTGGCAAGTCATGTCATAACAAGGGTCTTACCAAGTGGTAACATGTCAAGTGCTAGATGATAACAAATCAGTTGTCAGGTGATATACATGTGTTAAAAGGTATCATGTGATGGCAAGTAGTATAAACAGGAGACAGGCATTAGCATGTAGTAAAGCAATAGCTGAGCACAACTAAGCGGAGCTGAGCAAGCTGGGATACAGACAGCAAGCAGGATTTATCCCTGGAGCGTCTGCAAGGTTACCGGGACGACTCGGCTTAAAGTGCGAGTAGGAAATCCGGCAGCATCTCGCCTAGACGAATCTAGTGACAAAGCGCTGAACGCTGATCATGATGACCAGGCGAAGCCAAAGACCTGACGGTCCCAATCACGTCTCTGACGAGATAGTGAGGAACCGGAGGCTGAA